>JAOWBR010167452.1:282-11678 GCA_028571145.1 Dionaea muscipula
TTTTTTTTTTTTTGATTTTTTTATTATGCGGTACCGTTTTTATTGAGCTAAAACGATCGTGTAATTCAAAAAAAAATTCAAAAAAAGCAAAAATAAAAATACATTATCGCTTTATCACAACAAAAAGAATATTATCAACCAAAAATAATAAAAAAATCCATGACCTAAAGGAATGAGCTTTTAGAAAAGCAAGATCCCGACTCCATCTCACTTCACATGACTATAATTCTACTTCTACTCTAGCGGAGGCGGTACGGAAGCATGGTGGCGGTGCTGCTTGTACAGCCTCAGATGCGGTGTTCGGTTCCACACCAAACGGCGGCTTCCGGTGAAAATGGCACCGTAGGAACAGCTCTTGGAACACCGATTCTCAAGCGTCAATCAGCTTATCCCTATACCAGGCAGAGTAGGAGGCGGCCTTCATGCACCAACACCAAAGCTTCTTGGCAAGAGGTGCGCCTCACAATATCGCCTCGTACTTAAACATAACTATGCTTCGTCTATTGGTGATGGTATGAGGTGATAATAAAGTATCCTGCCCTTGGATGGGTGAATTGAAGGTAGCTGGAGTGTTGATATTGTCGGCGATTCCCTTCACGGCCGTCAAAGCCATTGCTGAGAGCCCCATCGGCGAAAGGCTCCAGAGTCGGTTGGAGGAGAAGAAGATGGATGCCCAAAGAAATTCCTCAACGCTCAAGGCCCAAGCTGAAGACGCCAGAATTCGGAGGTACCACTACTAATGCCAATACTATACTATTTATAGTGTATTATTTTGCCAACTGTCTGGCCCGCCTTTTAACAGCTAAAGATAAATCAGTGAAAACCGCTACAACTTCTGATATGAGTAGAGTAGGCTCTAGTTTGCAGTGCTTGTTCTACTTAAGTGATTGCTGCTGCCGGATCGGATAGGTGCTTATTTATGACTTCTCATCTCCAATCGTCGACCTCAGCCTGTTGTAGTGCAAATTTTTTTTTTTTTTTTGTTGTTGAGATTTTCCTTTCCAAGTTCAGTTGTCGATCATGATGATCATCATTCATCCACACAAAGAAGAAAGGATCTTCTTATTCCTACTTCACAATGGATCGATTTGCCCCTTCTTTCAGTAAATTCACATCTCTCATCAAAAGGCGATTGAGACCTATGTGCGCAGGAGCACCCTTCCTTTGGCATGCATGGTTGACAAGCCACTTCGATGAGGCCCTTGCTAATTACAGTAGAATATGGTCCATAGTAAGTTTGCTGAATCAAATGGAACTGAGTTTCTGTCTCACGACAGGCATTGCATATATGCTACCCCATAACTCTTTTGCTTCAAGTCAGCTGCAGTCCAATGGGGTGATTTGTTAGTCACACATCGAGGTACTTTGACTTTGAGGGGAGGTGGATATAGCGTGCCTTCAGTTTCTGAGACTGAGTTTCACCGTATCTTGTCATTTCATGGTATTTCCATCGAAAGCATAATTACCCAGGCGATATTAGGTTCTTGGAATACTGAGTTTGTATTTCAATTATGATCTGTTTATTATTTGATTTTAAGATGTTTACTCTCTTATATTTGACTTTCAGTAGATCTGCTTAACCAACTGTCTTATCTTGTTTTCAGCGAACTCGGAGTATTGAATACTGAAATTGCCATCATTTTAGCTGTTCTCAGACTCCTTTTCTTTTGACTCTCCTTCCATTATTCCCCTCCAGCGTCAAATTAACACGGTGAACCTCGTGTGACAGATATTGCATTCACAATATTGGATTCTCTTTCCTCCTCTAACAACAAACGAGGTTGTCATGGCATGCATCTCTGATTGCTTTAGTACACCATGTTGTTTCTGTATTACGCCAATACGATAAAGTGTACTTATCTCATCAACCCTACTTAGCTTGTAATGGGAAGTGATGTGCTGTCATTGATTTTGCCATACGACTTTCTCTACTTATGCTTCCAAAACATTTATGATGTTGCGTTTCTATCTGTGTCCCCAAACCTCAGATCGATATAATTTCTTACGTGGACTTGTTTCACCTTGATTGCTGGGTCCTCCTAATGATGTCCATTTATGAAATAATTAAAGGTGCCTTTGGAAATTCAACCTCATGATGCATACTTTAAGGCCCAATCCTGCTTGTAACCTAATGTGCTCACTTGGGGGAGCACTTACAGTTTTATACATACAAATTCATCATGAGCTTTGACTTTGTAGCTGCTGGTATGGAGAGCAACGCCCGAGGTGGCTTGGTCCAGTGCCATTTGACTACCCTGAACATCTTTCTGGTCAACTTCCTGGAGACTATGGATTTGATCTTGCTGGGTTGGGCAAGGATCCTCTTGCTCTGCAGAAATATTTCAAGTAGGTTATTAGTATTCCTTGCGATGCTTTTTTCCATGGTAAAACCATCGGGTCCTAATTCTTGTATTCAACAAAGACACACACAAAAGAATTTCACTGAACAAATGAATGTTAGTGGTTGGAATATTTGGCCTTTCATCATGGATTCTTCTTTAAAAGCTTTGGATTGCAACGATAATGGAGGAGATGTCAGAAATTGATTTGCTTAAGTAGCCTGGTCAGAGCTTCGACACTATTTAGCATGATAATTAGCCTTTCGAAGTTGCTTATTTGATATATTTACAGTCTGTCTAGCTGCGACATCAAATCCACAGTCACACGAGAAATGCAACACATCAATATGGACCAACCCAGCAGCTATAAGATATTTACATGCTAGAATCCTATTTCATTGAGATCTTTAAATATTTTTTGATCGTTTTGGTATCATAGTCAAGATGACAAGAACCACATCTAACGACAATTTTCGGATGAGAGAGAGAACTGATATTGGATTATCTGTCTATTGATAGCTAGAAAACAAAAATCCAAAGAATTAAGGATGCCACTCCCTAGGGACGCTATAATCCCTTGGACCCCTTGTACATTGGAAAGAATATCGGCTCTTGCTGTTAATGAAAGCCAATAGCTCCACTGATATTTAAGGCTTTCCAGGAGAGAGAAGGCGACGGTGGTCGTAGATCAGATAATATTCAAATCGCTTATTAGCTTAGCCCTGAAGTTCGAGAGTGACAAATGGAGTCTAGGACGCATCTTTATATTCAAAAGCTATTTATTAGTGTCGATTTAAATTTGTTCGTTGGCATGTGACTCTGTGATTGATCTCCTTGTCCATTTTTCCCTATCCTATTCAACAGTTCTCCCCTCTAATGCTATAGGCACTCTGTAACAGTTCCCTATCCTATTCATTTCCCTTGACATACCCATGTGCTATGTTAGTATGTTACACGACCTAAGACATGACACCTGATATGGGCTGTACATGGTAAGTTGATTTTAGACACTTCACTTCCAAAAATAAAGGTAAGAGAGAGAATGCCACTAATTATTTCATTCAACATATTTGCACTTATGACATGATACCATAACTATTAGAAAAGAACTTTTTCATGGACTTTATTGATGTGTTTTTATCTATAATCATATAGTGTTGTCGACTATCATGAGTTTGCTATATGTATTGTTATATATTATTATATATTACTTTACCTAGCCCAAACCTAATCTCCGGACTAGGTTAGAGCAGTACATGTTAAGTAGCCGACAGCTAATGTATTATATTTGTCGGATCCTGTGTGTGTGTATTCTGTGGATATGTGCGACCGATCTCACCTAATGGGAAGTGATCATGCTGATGATGACCAAATTGAACCTGCAAAAAACTTGATCCTTTTAGTTCTATAAAACTTCAAAAAACTTGGTACATACAAGTGATGCTGCTAATTTGTGGCTCCTGGTTCTCTACAATCTACATGCAGAATAATATACTGATATTAAGTTGTTCGGCTACTTGCGTACCAAGTCATATGGCTTTTTTGTCAAATTCTATCTGAAAAAGAGAAAGCTTGTAAAAAACAATAGTAGAAGTCTTCTCTTCCAGGATCCCAGTTTCCTTATTGGTATGATCACCGTTGATAAGCATATGGATCTAAACCTGTACATGCTATTTTATTTCTTGCTTGCAATTTTGGGTTCTAAATAGAATAGAAAACCAGTAGCTGCTTTCATCATCCTTCTTGCTTGCAAAATGCAGGCTAGTTTGAAGAAAGAATAACAACTAGAAGTTACTTTTATATATTTTTGTAACTAGATGTCTGCATCTGCAGCTACGAAATACTGCATGCTCGTTGGGCTATGTTAGCTGCCCTTGGAGTTGTAGTTCCAGAGCTGCTGGATATTGTTGGAGCCTTTCACCTAGCTGAACCGGTGTGGTGGCGAGTTGGCTATTCAAAGCTCAGGGCAAGTCTGTCTCCTTCTACACTATGCTTCTCAACGTTTTAGCATCATACACAATTTGCTACATTAGCTATTATTCTGAGTTATGGAGTGATGCAGAATTTGCATGTATACTATACTCTAACCATATCCTGGGACCTGAGTGAAGCATCAGCAACTACTGATTGACACAGGCTACTCCGATGTGTTTATTTTTAAACATTGCATATACTCTTTCTAGCAGCTTTGACAATGGTTTGATCTAGGAAAACCATCATTAAAGCTTTCAAACTTGTTCTCTCTGCTTATGAGTGGCCTCCTTATGGAAAAATAGTTCTTGTGAGGAGTGAAGAAGACAATTGATTTCTAGAAGTGGAGAGTTGATTGGACTTGGATGATTGAAAAATGTTGTACAACACATCCTTATATAGTGACTAGGATCTCTAAGCATGCGGCTTTTACAATAACCGAGGTACATTAATAATGTGTAACTCTTGAAATTCCATAACTCTCCTAACATTATTCCTAACATAAACTCTAGCATTAGCATCGATTTAATTTAGTTCCAACAACTCCTCCGTTCAAGTTGGGTGAATAATGATTTTGATGAGTGGGTTGTGGTGCTTGTGGAGATAAGGCTAGGAATGGAACATTTGTCATTCTTATTAGCTATTGGAAGATAAGATAACCAGTGCCAGTTAGGATTGGGGTTAGAGAATGTGCAGAAGCTAGGGGTGGCCCTAGAGAATGTGCAGAAGCTGCTGGCAAACTGACCCACAAAGGAGCCATTCAACCGTGAGAACCGGGAGATTGTTCGTGGTTACAAAGAAGCAAATCATTGTCTTGCAGCCCCCTTGAAGAAAGCGGGGAAGGCTCGGCATATGATGGCGTCCTCGACGCCAAATAACTGCATCTTAACCTCAAAGTTGTTGAGATGGTCCTCAGGGTCGGTGGAGCTATCGTACAGGTCCATCTGTGACAGTCGGAACCCTGTCGGAAAGGGTGCCTCATGAACCTCTCTAGTGAATGGGTCGGAGCGATCAACAGCAGCAGTCTGATGAAGGGCTCGTTACTCCACATTGGTGTAGGAGGCATCCTGGTCATCACGATCATCTCTCCCAATCCGCAGGGTCGAAGGTCGCTGAGGACGATAAATCCTACCAGGTTGTACAATCCGGATGGATGGGAAGCTCGTTATGTGCAACGTGCTCCGACGTAGGGGTGGCTTTCGGGCTCTTACCAAGCAACACTGCTCTGACTCGAGCAGACTCAGCAACAGCAGCTGCTAACACAGCTTACCCGGTCTGAGCACGCCCGGGCTAATCTCTATTCTTCCCGGCAAGGGAGTCGGGCTGATCACCTATGTTCTGCCCGGAAAGGGTATCGGGCTGAACTCGTTCCTGCCCTGGCATGACAACCCTGGGCGGGTCCATATTCTGCCTGGTTAAAGAGATCTCAGGGCCTCGGTTAGACGTTCCTGCCGGGTGTGAAATTAGATCATCTCTAATTTTAAGCAAGAGAGCTTTCAGCTGGTTAAACTCTTTTCCTGTTGGTGGGTTATGTTGTGTGTGGGTTTGTTGTTCAACTTCAGTGTTTGTTCCGATTCCAGTGCGAGTCGGGGAGGTAGACATGACTCTTTGCCAGTTTCCCACAGACGGCGCCAGATGTTATCACTTGAAAATGATCTAACCTAACACCAGCCGGCTTAAGAACCAGATCCGGACGGTCTGGCCAAGGTAAACCGGTCCAACAAGTTAAGTCAACTCTTGTTCGGCCTCAAGGATGAAGAAACCAACTCGCTGACCTAAAGGATGAGCAAACACGTCAGAGAAAAACTCAAGGTGTGAAGCTCAGGACGACCGTTCCGATGATTAACTCAACAAGGGAAAGCAAGATGTAAAATCAAGCTTAATTCAAGAAAAGATGTTAAAAATCAAGAAAGCATACCTTGGTTGGTTGAGGGGAGGGGGTATTTATAAGGAAGGAGGGAATTGGAGGAGGGGGAATTATAGAATTACGATAATACCTCTCCAATTTCTTCCTTGTCGGGCTGATCATCCGGGCAGGTCATCCCACTGCTATGGCCATCTGAAATGGCCTAAAAATGACAAAGTACCCCGCCGGACTGATAACCCGGGCAGGTTAAAACTGAGATGGCCTGGAAATAGTAAAGTACCCCGTCGGGTTGGGCTGATCACCCGAGCAGGTCTTGCCAAGGCTAGAGCTGGCATGAATATCCCTAAGTACCTGTGCCGGGATGATCACCCGGGCTGATGATGTCCTGGCTCGCTGTGCTGAGCCGTTCATGCCCAGGCTGATCACCCGGGTTGGTTCCGGCCTGGAGAGAACCGGATTGGTCAAGTTAGTTTGATATATCCGAGTGAATCCGGTTGTTTCCCTTGTTATTTTGTCCATGTGTATAGGAGAAAATTCCTCGTATATCACTATTGAATAATAGCGTCGAAATGTGACACCCTCACTATGCTGTCACCCTGCACCAGTGGTACTTTGGCCAGTGATGAGTTAGTTGCCCTTTGTATCAAAATGCTGGATTCTATCTTTCCTTGCTCCTAAGTTCCAGAAAACAAGAAAGATTAGGTCATTGGATGACCAAGGAGGCCATGGCAGGCATCTCTATACAGTTCTAGTGGTGCAGCTACTCTCCCTGCTCTATCCTTTTCTAACCCATCCATGTGTGAAATAATTCACAGATGTATCACAACATGAGATGACCGGAAAAGGAAAATTAAGGTCTACATATGCGCATGCCTTCCCTTGCCTTTGCATTAGTTGCAAAGCGCTTGCCCATCGGGAAACACCGTTTTTATTATGCTTGAGATTCTCTTGATCCCTGACTCATTACGTAATGTGTCACGGTCCGGTTCCTCTGAACGGATTGTGCGGCAGATCCACGCTAGGATCTCAACCTTAACTCGGATTCTCTACTCTAGAGAATGATCGCTCGTTCGAGCAAAGAGCTTCCCTATCCAACAATGCGACTCTCAAGCGTCCCTCCCATATTACTTGGGGTCAGTCTTGTCCACACGCACACTGACTGGTTTCGTCCTGCCTTGAGCTCATCAGGGAAATGGCTTGCAGCTCCCGACCAATTGGTGACTGGATAGAACATTCCTTTTTCACAGGAACATCTATCCAACGCCACAACAACGCTTTAATGTTGCAACCGTCCACCATTTTCGCACAACTAATCGTGGACGTCTCAATCGTCATTATCACGGATCAATAGATCGTGACATTCTTCCACACTTAAACAAGTGCACGTCCTCGTGTGCTGGAAGGCTCGTCTGCCATCGGATCGTCCCAATAAAACTACGTTGCCAACCCTGCCTAGTCATTTCCCTTCTTGGAGACCCGCGGTGAACACTCATTCCCTGAGTGCGAGCGCTTGGGTGGGAGGCCGCTACCAACACACACCTGCTCATCCGTAGGGACCTCATCTCTTGCGGATCGAGCGCTCGACGAAGACAACGAGTGTGCGCACCAGAACCTCGCTTTGATACCATCGACCAGTTGGTGACGGGATAGAACATCCCTTCGTCACAGGAACATCTATCCAACGTCACAACAACGCTTTAATGCCGCAATCGTCCACCATTTTCGCACAATCAATCGTGGACGTCTCGATCATCATTATCACGGATCCATGGATTGTGACACAATGCCCATGCCTATCTCCTGTCATATTTTGTAATTCATTGGCTAATGATGGTCATGCAAATGATTGGAAATCGTAAATATCACCCTCTTCTCGTCTATGAGAAGAGAGGACCATGTAAAATATGACACCTGATGGGTATCTTCATATCTTGGGATATAATTGGACATGACGACAAAAGGGTCCATGTACTGCATAATGAGATGTCTCCATTTTTTTATAGTGGGTGGCTGCTGGGCTTGCAGAGTAATGCATTTGATGAAAGTTGATGTTATGTGATTTCCTCTTAACTAGTTTCCTCCCCTAACTGGCTTCCTTAATTGTTATTTTCAGGGAGATACACTTGACTACCTCGGGATTCCAGGACTCCATTTAGCTGGAAGCCAGGGAGTGGTGATTATAGCGCTCTGCCAAATCCTCCTAATGGTATATGTTCTTTCCCCTTTTGATATCATGGTTGGTGCTTAATTGTGAGTTTGTGACTTGAATTTGGTAATCGCCTAGTTCTTTAGTATAGTAATATTTATCCAGGTTATGCTTTAGTCAGACGTATTGGTTCACGAGTATAGCTTTTACAAGAGTAAAGATAGTTAAAACTAGTACCACAGAAGGGGCAAACAAAACCGAGACTAGTTAGAACTTTTCTTTACTTTGGGCATTGGGGAAACATAATTACTGAGGCAAACTGGGGCCTTTTCCCCAGCAAAAGCTTCACCATCGATTATCCACTGCTTAGTGCTTACTCATGAAATCGTTGGGTTCCCACTACTTATTTCTTTTGAGTTTTGAGCATAATAATCTATCCATAATTTGTGTTCAGTTGGGACCAGAATATGCGAGGTATTGTGGGATTGAGGCGCTGGAACCTCTTGGTATTTACCTGCCAGGTGACGAAAATTATCCAGGAGGACTTCTCTTTGACCCCCTTAACCTGTCCAAAGATCCTGTGGCCTTTGAGGAACTAAAGATAAAGGAGATAAAGAATGGGCGCTTAGCCATGGTAGCCTGGTTGGGCTTCTTCATTCAGGCAGCAGTTACAGGCAAGGGCCCTGTACAAAACCTCCTTGACCACATCTCTGATCCCTTTCACAATAATATATTTTCCATTCTTCAATCCATTTTCACTAGTACTACAACGTCTTAAGTCATTCTATAATACTTTGTCTCTTCATTCATTCCACGGTTGTACAATGCACTCTCCGTATGCTTATAGCTTTGTAAAACTGATACAAGCACAACAAAAAAAAAATGGTTGTATATTGTTACGTAGAATTGTAACCGTAGAATTTTTTTGAAGATTGCAAAAAAGGATTGATAAGTGAAGTCCAATAATAAAATGAATGATGTGCAGATAATGTTATGTAGAAATTATTGTGCATGTATCATGACTCTATAACCTGTGAAGATGAGATGATTGCTCATTACTCGATCGTTGTTAAAGCATGTGGTGGTTTCTCCTACATTGTGTGGGGTGGTTTTTTTGGGGATAAGCTTAGCCTATAAATACATCTTCCATGCTATGTTTTTTCCAGCATCAGGTGGGGGCTTTTTTGTGAGGGATAGCTTTACCTATATATTCACATCACCTCCATGCTCTCCTCTTGTAATATTAACTAGTGTTGGGTCTTAAGCTTAATTTTAAGTTTAATTGTGGAGTCTTTGCTTGTGTGTCTTGATAGTTTTCAATATAATCCCTTTTTTAGTTTTCGATGAGCTGCTTAGCCCATAATTACATCTCCCATGCTATGTTTTTTCCCGCATCGGGTGGAGGCTTTTTTGTGAGGGACAGCTTTACCTATATATTCACCTCCATGCTCCCCTCTTGTAATATTAACAAGTGTTGGGTCTTAAGCTTAATTTTAACCTTAATTGTTGGGTCTTCGCTTGTGGGTTAGTTTTGGATATAATCCCTTTGTTGGCTTATCGGAAATCGATTTGATTTTAGGGATTTGTTTGTGACCTGGTTTTTGAAAATGTGATTTTAGTTTTAGGGATTTGTTTGTGACCGGGTTTTTGAAAATGTGGAAAAGTTGTTTGTATGGCCATCCTTTATTTGTGTTTTAGGATGTGTCCGTGCCTTTGACATGATGGTCATTCAATTTTTTTAAATCAGTTGAAAATATATTTTATTAACTCTTTAAAAATTAAAAAAAAAAAAAACATAAAATCTTTGGGGAGGGGGGTTTTGCGTTTGTTTTTTTTCTTCAATTTTATGGCTTGTACAGAATCATCTCTAGAGAGTGGGACCTTGGTTTTTTTTTTTTATCCTCCCAGGGATACAAAGGGGGAGCTTTGGGGGTGAGCATGTGAATAGCAGGTATTGTTTTTTATCTGTGATGCAGAGAGGCAGGTGGGATGCTTTTGCCCTCTTGCTTTGGCCGTCTTTGAGGCTCATACCATGGTGTGCTTTTGATTGCTAAGAGGCAAGATAGGCCTTCCAAAACGGAAAAGATGAATAGGGCAAGTGCAGATGGTTTCCTGATGTTTTACTTCCTTGATTGCTTTCCATTCCTTGATGATGCGGATGCCAGGATGAGTGAGATTGGTGCCCGTGGGTGCTGATGAGCTGCATACTATGCTGTGAAGCACAGTCTGCTCATATTTTTTGTACATGGCATTGTGCCCCTTGATAGAGTGATGTTGATATGTGGGGGTTTTAGGGGATAGATGAGCTGCAGAGGCCAAGATGCTGATGCTAGAGGGATGACTGATTTTGGAGAGGGCAAAGCTTAGATCTATAGGTTGTGTTTTTTCCTGGTTCTGTTTTTTTAGTATGATTGTTTTGCTTGGGGTAGAAAGTTTGAAGGTAACAGTTTCGGGAGGAGGTTAATAAAAATTGAACTTTTTTTCTAAAAAAATCATAAAATAATATTAACTCAAAATCATATTAATATTTTTTAACAAATTATAAAATTTAACTATAATATTATATAATTTTTATTAAAAATATTTATAATAAAAAAATACCCCAACCCCACCCCGACTCTATCCTCACCCCTCTTGATGTTACATCTATCCCCACGTATTTTCAAACATCATCCTTATTTATAATATAGATTAGAGGTTTCGTGTGTCTTTGATACGATGAGCATTATATTTTTTGAAGAGAAAATTATCAAAAGTAGCCACTTTTAGTGGTTAGTTTTCTTTTTTAGTTATGCTATTTCAAAACTTTTTTTTTAGCCACTAAAAATTTTTCATGGACCAAATTACCCTTCAAATCTAAATCAAATGCCCTCTCTCACCCAAACTTTTCTCAGCCATTAGCATCCTCATCGCCACTCCGCCATCATCATCCTCACAGTCTCTCTCTGTCATCATCATCACCATCCTCGTCGGCGCTACCACTTTCTTGCCGCCGATGGACCAGTCTCATGCTGCCGACCAGCCACGAACGACGACGACAGTTGTGGTTGCCAGATCCAGTAGTCGATGAATT
>JAOWBR010167463.1:0-11676 GCA_028571145.1 Dionaea muscipula
GTTTGCTAGTCTTTCCAGGTCCAAGAGTCGATCTCCTCATACCCGAAGCCGATTCAGCGTCGGCTTAGCTTGTTGAACCGATTTTCCCTGCTTCGGCAACCAGAAGCGGTTCTCAAGCCTTAGGTGGTATCGCTTGGCTCATTTTCAGGTGATAACACCTGTGCTTTTATTTTAATTTTTGTAAGACTTTAATATTTTATTACTATTTTACTAGTAGTGTTTTGTAAAAGATCATTTTGAGCAAATGACTTCCGATTTTTATGATTTCGGTATCATTGTGATCGTCACGGGAAATAGAGAATGCGGACTACCATTTTGACATGGTTCGAAAACTTGGAAGTAAAGTTGGACACGGTGATATGACCTTAGGACTATTTTTGGTTAAAGTAGTGAATTTTACTCTAAGCTAGTAACCCTATGGATTTTGTGTTTCTTGTGAGTCTTACACATTAGAAGAGGAAATGAGGATTTAAAAATCAGCCCCTTGCTCCTTTTGTTGACTTTGGTTAGATAAGCTTTGACCTTTCTTTCGCTAAGGAAGCTACATGTGGCTAGGCCACCTCCTACTTGCTTCACCTAGGCTAGTTACCTCCTAAGCTAAGTAAGACAAGGGGAAAGGATTCAGATCAGTAAAGAGAAAGAGAAGTAGCCGAGAGAAATAAAGGAAAAGAAAAGAGAAGGAAGAGAAGAGAAAGAAAGGGAAAATAAGTGAAAAACTCTTTAAATTCCTTAGCCTATAGTTGGTTCTTCGTGGTTTGGTCTTATGTGTATCAAGGAAGCATCAAAGACTTCTTATCAGCTTGCCTAAGGAGAGAAGTTAACCTTTGATTGATGGTTGTTTGATGATGGCAAGTTTAAGAATCATTAGATTGGATAAAGCATATTGTTTTCTATGCTTCCATGGTTTTCACTTATAAGAGAATTTGATATAGCTATTGTTAAAGCTTGGGAAGAACTTGAACAGGTTGTGTATATGTATTTTGATGTGTTTGAGTTGTTATTAGTCCTCGATGATGATAGAATGGATTTGAGCATGATGTGGAAACTCTAGGTTATAAAGCTTATGGAAATCATGATTTTTTTTTGTATTATGATTTTGATTAATTGAAGTTAAATCCATATAGTAATGGCTTGGGTATGTTTGGGGAAGGTTTGTGAGGTGTTTGAAGTGTTGAAAGTGAGTATTGGTGATTTGTGCATAGAAATCGTGCATATGGAAATCTGCTGTTTTCTGCAGAATCGTGCACCGGTCGACCAATTCTATCCCAAGTGGTCGAACGATGATAGTGAATCTGCACTGTTTTGGTTTACACATATGGTGGTCAACTGGTGGTGACCCAAGTGGTCGACCACTTGTCCTGTGACAGCTTTAACTTTTTTCCTTGATCCTCAAACTTTGGGTTTTGGCCCTATGGGTTTAGAGAAGGTTGTGGACACGTGTTTTAAGATATTTAGGACACGAGGAAGGGTTATTATGGGAAGTTAGGACTTATTTAGAGGTTATTTATCCTTTACGACGTTCTTAAGCATATTAGTGATTATGCTCCATGTTGTGTACCAGCAACCGTTGACGACCCTGCTGTTCGACTAAAGCTCGGTTGATATAACCGAAAATTAGTTATATGTAGACCCATGATTTATTTCATTTTGTCCTTATTATTATAAGTACTTAGCATTTAGGTACTCATTTTTATATATATTTAGTATTCTAGTAGTTATTAAGTATTTTAGTATATTTTTATTAATTTATTAATTAGTTAGTATATTATATTGAGTTTATATTTTATTTATTTTATTTAATTCATTTATTTATTTTATTTATATATATATTTATCACTTATTAGATATTTGTTAGTTGTTTCATGAGTTGGGTTACACGAGAGATCATCTTCAAAGTCTCATAGCTTAAGTTGCTCTAATGCATCTTCTTCTACCATGACCAACTGAGCAACTCGGGTGCACAAAAAATGGCTCAAGGAGAGACTGATTATCTAGCCCTTATGGTTAAAATTAAAGACCACATATCCAAGAAGGGATATAACCCCGAGGGCTAGATAGTGGAGCACCATTGATAGATATTTCAATGAGCCAAACATAGACTGGAACCAACTGTCTGAATGGCGAGATTGTCCAAACGTTGTTTTGATCTTCGAGAGTCGTGTAGTTGTTTTGGATCAGAACAATGCTCAGCCCGACGTGGAGGAGGATCAGCCCGGCGATGAGGAGGTCGGTAGATCTGTCTGGCGTGGAGGAGCTCGACGGATTTGGTGGAGGCCGAGATGCTCAGCCCGACGTGGAGGAGGATCAATCCGACGATGAGGAGGTCGACGGATCTGGTCGGCGCTCCTTATTCTGCCTGCACGTTGGTGAGGTGCTTGGCGGTTGAGGCTGGAGCTTGACCTGCCCGATGATGCGGAGGAGGATCAGCCCGACGAGGGTTTGATATGCCCGGGAAGGGGCTGCTCGGTGGTGATCAGCTCAACAGTGAGGGAGGTGCTCGGTGGTGGTTTTCCCGGTGGAGATGTGCTTGGTGACCTATGAGTGATGTCTAGCTCTGCCCGACGAGGTGGTCTTAGCAGCTCTTCCTGGCGATGGTGGAGACAGAGGGGATACCTGGAGCTGCTGGATCCGGCCGAAGATGGTGGTTGCCGAGGAGGTGCTCGATGTTCATCTCCTTGGTAGATTTAGCAGATCATGAATGGCCAAGCAATGAGAGATGTCGGTGATCGGGTTTGAGTGGGTCTGACCCGTGATTCTCACCCTCAATCTGCGTTTGAATTATTGTATTATATGATATTCCTTGTTGTTGATGGAGTTGACTGTGATGGATCTGGTTGAACCTAAACCGGGCATATGTGTCTAGTCCGAGCCGGGTCGGTTCTGTCACAGTTTGAGTATTGACATTCTATGACGAACCCGGTTGTGTTCCTTATCCTTTTTTCCACGTGGGTAGGGGGGATTTTCTATTATATCAATTTGTTTCGATGTTTTCTTTTTCATATCCATGATATGCTATTACTAAATGGATTGGTATTCTTGTGGTGTCCGGTGAATGGTTACGTTGTTCGGTGGGAGTTTGATATCTTTTTCTCCTCTTACATTATGGTCTATGCTTGCTGATTCATCGTTTAAAGTTCTTGTTTTGTGGTATCTATTCGATCGTATGTGGAGCTCCAAATTGCATTATCATTAGTGCTCGCCTTGTCTGATACGTTTTGCTATCTTTGGTGATTGGTTATTTGCCTTGTATATGGTTGTGTAGTTTCGGTTCTTCGCTCCCGTTGTTTATGTGTTTCATTACTTTGGATTGAGAGATGCCTCCTTTCATCAGTGGTCAAACCATTATTTGTTAGCATTATAGTCGTACGGGTTATGTCCATCGAAGGTGTTGGCAAATACCTAGTCATTTCTCTATTGTTCCTAGTGGCATGGACCAGGTTCAGCGGGTTTCTCCTCAGTTTGCTCCGTCATTGATCGGTCACTTTCGTTCAGTCTATTCCGTCTGTTCAGTCAACTGCATATATGGAGATTGGATTATTGATTCAGAAGTATCCGATCACATGATTGGCTCTTTTCATCTGTTATATGAGTACTCTTCTACTTTCTCATATCCTGATGTACGAATTACAAATGGCTCTTATGTACCAGTTAGAGGAGTAAGGACAGTTTCCCTTACTCCTACTTTGACCATTTCTTCGATTCACTATTTACCTAATCTTTCCTTCAATCTATTATCTGTTAGTGGGTTGACCCGAACTTATCATTGTCATGTCCTATTTTGTGCTATTTTTTGTGAGATTCAAGATCATTCGACAGGAACACTTCTTGGTAGAGATCATCGTACCTCAAGAGGACTCTATATATTGGAGGTTGATTCCTCTAGTATGACTTGTTCTAGGGTTTCCTCCACAATTGTTGATTTTAATAATCGTCTCGGTCATCCGTCCCTTTCTAACCTCAAAAGCTTGTGCCCTGAGGAACAGTCAATGTCCCGATTATTTTGTAAGTCTTGCCAGTTTGCTAAGCATCATAGAGCCACATATCTGCCTCGAAGTGACACATGAGCTTCTGCTCCTTTTAAGTTGGTTCACTCCGATATCTGGGGACCACAGTCCAATCTTGTACAGGCTTCCACTATTTTGTGACTATTATTGATGATCATTCTCGTATAACCTAGTTATACTTGTTGAGAATCTTGAGATCTTGTGGTGAGTTGTTTTCTATTTTCTCTACTTTTTGTGCAAAGATTCGTATACATTTATCTATTCTTATCCGCATTCTTCATAGTGACAATGCCCATGAACACTTCTCCTTTCAGTTTACATCCTTCATGACTCAGCAGGGTATTATCCATTAGTCTTCCTGTCTCGATACACCCCCTCAAAATAGGGTCGCGAAACGAAAGAATCGGCATTTGCTGGAGGTGAACCGGGCTCTTATGTTTCAGATTGATGTGCTAAAGATGTTTTAGAGTGAGGCAGTGTTGACTGCTGTTTATTTGATAAACCGCATGCTATCTTCTTTTCTTTAGGGGGAGATTCCCTACAGAGTGATTTTTCCCCATCATCCTCTACATCCTTTGTCTTTACGGATCATTGGTTGTACATGTTATGTTCGCAATATTCGGACTGGTCTTACTAAGTTGGATCCTAAGTCTTTGAGCTGCATTTTTTGGGCTACTCTCGGACATAGAAGGGCTATCGGTGCAACTCGCCTGCGTTAAGGCGCTTTTGTATATCTGTTGATTTCGTGTTTGATGAGGCTACACCATTTGATTCTTCCTCTTCCACTCTTGAACGACTATCTAAGCCTTCTACAGTGGATGATATTCTTGTCTATGAGTTGGCTCCTATTGTATCAGTTCCTCCACTAGTTCCTCCACCTCTTCAGATCTATACTTGGGACCCTCGTTCTGTGATTTCTTAGGATTCTGTCGGTGTTCCTGCACCAATCCCTGCTGGCCCTGCTTCCTCATCATTGGATTCCTCACCCTTGGATTCCTCACTTGTTGCTTCTCCGTCCTCAGATTTGGATATTCCTTTCGCTTTGTGAAAGGGTCAGCGCAGTTGTGCTTCATATCCGATGTCTGTTCATATCTCCTATGCTAGTGTGTCTCCTTCTTCTCTCTCCACTCCTCGAACTTTATCTGAGATTGTTGCTTCTCCTGGATGGCGGCAAGCTATGGCTGAGCAGATGGACGTCCTTGAGGCTAATCAGACATAGGACCTTGTTTCATTGCCTTCAGGGAAGCAGGCTATTAGTTGCAAGTGAGTTTATATCATGAAGGTGAATATAGCTCTGTTACACGTTTAAAGGCCCCCTTGGTGGCCAAAGGTTATGCCAGGGTGTATGGTGTGGACTATACCGACACCTTCTCTTCGGTGGTCAAGATGGCCTCTGTTCATCGGCTTATTTCTCTTGTTGCTTCTTCTCGGTGGCCTTTACACCAACTTGATGTCAAGAATGCATTTCTCTATGGTGATCTGCACGAGAAGGTTTATATGGAACAACCTCCCGGAATGGTTGCTCAGGGAGAGTCTCATTATATGTATCGGTTGAAGAAGTCTTTATATAGGTTGAAGCAATCTCCTAGAATATGGTTTGAAAAGTTTAGCTCCGTGATTTCAAACTTTGGTTTGAGGAGGTCTGCCAAGGAACATTCGATATTCTTTCGTCACTCTAGTGCTGGTTGTATTCTCCTTGTGATTTATTTGGATTACATTGTTATTAATAGGAGTGATAGTGCAGGGATTGTTTCCCTAAAGAATTTTCTTCAGAACCAATTTCAAACTAAATATCTTGGTTCCTTCACATATTTTTTGGGGATTGAGGTAACTCGTTGCAAACGAGAAATCTTTTTATCTTAATGCAAGTATGCCCTGAAGCAAGCTCACTGTCATGATAGATGCAAATCCCAGTGACACTCCTATGCTCCAAAGAATAAAGCATGCGCCTTGAGATGGTGATATGTGTGCTGATCCGAATAGATACAGACGATTAGTGGGAAGGTTGTACTACCTCATCATCACTCGCCCCGATATTGCCTTGTCAATCAGTGTGGTTAATTAATTTATGTCTGATACTCGAGTCTCTCATTTGGAAGCTGCCATGCATATTCTCGGGTATATTAAGAGACGTCCTAGTCGCGACTTACTCTATAGTAATTATGGGCATCAACATGCATATAGAGGGGTTCTCTGATACTGATTGGGTTAATTCACCATTTGATTAAAAGTTCATCACGGGTTATTACGTGTTTATTGCTGGCAATCTAGTCTCTTGGAAGATCAAGAAACAGTCTGTTATAACCAGGTCTAATGTCGAGTCTGAATATCGTATCTTAGCCCATTTGAGTAGTGATATCTCCTTTCTTCAACAGTTACGTCAGCTCCAAAAAGGTGATATAGTGTTGTGTGAAAACTTGCGATCAACTTGCCGATATTTTCACCAAATCATTAACGGGGGACCAAGTTGAGTTCATATATAACAAGCATAATGATTAAATATCTATACAATAACTTAAGGAAGAGTATTATGTTATATGTTATGCTATATAGCTAATAGTAATTTGATATTTTGTGGATTGTAATATACTAGGGTATAACTCTTAGTGAATGAAGGTAGTTTTCCCATTATTCTCCCGTCTTTTATTAGAGAAAACATTGGAGTTGAACCCACCTCTCCCCATTATGCCCGATCCGGATTAGACCCGGATGTTAAGAACCCAATTCTCTCCCCTAGTTTTTTGGATATATTGAAACAACCGAACAGAAACAAATAACTCAATCTCACTATCAACAGTCTTTAGTCAGTGAATGTACCCTTGTCCGCCACAATCAATTGGATCTGAAGCATGTGTTACATTGAAGCAGGACAACGTATCTTACGCAGTTACGCCAAGCAGTAATCCTTTCCTCGGGACCCAAAGAAAAAAAAAAACAAAACAAAGAAAATAACAATAATAATAACCAAAATAAAATAAGAACAGACAAGAAACAGAACATACATAGGTACCTGCTTGGTTTGGTTTTGATGGTCAATCATCTGGTAACCAAATAAAAAAATAGGCTACGCCTGCAGTCTGGTCTCGAATACATATTAGCTCGAAGCCACAAGGTTGGGAAAACTCCTATTGCACATTCCATTTGGGAAAGGTTAACTCTCAAATTTTCTATAGTGCAGCCCTAATGGTCGAAAACTTTTATCGGGCACCAAACACAGAAGGTCACAAATCAGTAAGGCCCAAATCATGCAAGTGCCAAATCAGCTGCAATGTGATGCAGAAAAGTGTACCACTTGAATAAAAAGGAAAGCCAACGCACGTTAACCACAGAAGTCCAATTTCTTCAACACCTTGGCATATGCCAGTGACACAATGCCTGGTCTTCGGAGCCTTCTTTTTGCTTTCTTGGACTGCAAGAATCATGGAAACTCTCCTTAGTTTCATATTTGTGGAAATAGAAAAGGCAGATAAACGTGAAGGAAATATAACAATCGTTTCTTGTGTCTTCAGATTTAATCAACATTTTTTTTCCAGTAGTCCTGCCGCACACAAATATTTATCATGTCTTGGGCCTCCTAGCCTGGCGAGCCATGGCTCATCATGGCTAAAGTTTTGAAGAAGAAACCTAATTGAGAGATTAAATTTGAGATCTCTATCCCTACTGCTGGTTATTCATCAGAAAGGTGAAGGTGAGAGGTAATCCCTCTGGAACAGACCCCTCCCGTGGCCTAACATGGAAGGTGACAGGTCACTCAGTGACATGCTAAACCCACCTTGTTCCCGCATACTTCTTTAAAGTGCTGGACCAATGACATCAAGCATTTACAGCCACCACCATCTTAGTTCACAAAACTTCAACACAACTGCTATTAGCAAGATACAAGCCCATTTATACCAGGAGAGTTTTACAAGAGCAAGTTGGCATCTCACACTTGTGAGAGATAGACCTAGAAGAGACAACCAAGAAACTTAAACTCAAGTCTATTCTTTAAATCTCAACAGCAAAATATCACACTCAAGTATATCATAATCCATGTCAATTGTCATGAACTCAATATTCAGGCGACCAAGCCATTTTAAATTTCTGTAATCACTAAGCAGGTGCAATGCTAAAGTTCTCCTCCTATCACTCATGCATAACAAGTCGTACCAAAGTGCATCACCCACACAAGACTCAACATAAACACAAAAATATCATATTTATTAGCTTGTTCCTCCTGTATGAAACATAGTTGTTGAGTTCAATATATTAGCACCCTTACGCCCCGATTGGATGGTGTGTATTACCATATCCCCTGTATTAGCCTAATGCATGGTTCGGTTGCCCTGGCTGTATATGCATATACACCTTCCATATACGTCCTAAGTGTATAAATTCATTGTTCAGGTGTATTATCTTTAGCTAGACTTGAGGCCATCGAAAACTAATACGCCCTGGGTGTAGATGCATATATACATTCCCTCTCTGCTTTTTGCAGTAAGTTCCTCCTTATCCCCTTTCATATTGTCAAACCACTTTTTTGACATTTTAATCCCCCTTCATAAACATCATATCAATAAAGACTTACCTGTATTATCTTATCTCCTCCATATCTTATCCCTCCATAACTAATACCCCTCATTTTTTATAGCATCCAATCAGCCCCTTAGAACAAGTAAGTCACATGCATAGAAGTTATTGCCATCAAAGAAGCATATGCCAACAACAAAGTTAATAAGAAAGGCGTCGATTTCAGAAATGAGAAAGCTTTATTAAATTATAACTATTTCAGGACATATTGAAATAGGCATATGAAGGCTAATAGACATAGACAAAAAACACTTGCCAGGATAGCACAAAGAATACATCTAAGCCATGTTTAATTGCAGGATTAAATTGGATTGGATAGATAATACTCCGGATAAGAAGAGGGATTGGAAAGGAAAGGATTAAATGATTCACTATTAATCCAATCAAGAAATTGTTTGATTATCTTGGATTAAACGTGGTATTATATTTTTTTGGATAAAAATACTCCTATATAGAACCAAAGTGACAATTTACAACCTATACCTACAACTCAATCAAACAAAAAAAAAATTTATGAAATAAGAGTAAAATAAGTCATTTTATTATGTGAGATAACTAATACCTAAGAAAGAGTGGTATTATTTATCAAATGATTTTGTAGGATAAGAGAAATGAGGGGATTAATAATTCAATGTAATAAAAATTAATCAAACACACACCTTAATTATACGGAGCGGATTAATAGTGTAATCCAACATCTTATCCCCGAATCAAACGGGGCCATATGGTATAATGCTAGGAAAATTAACCTAAATTACTAATCAGAAGAACATAGATACCTTCGAATGGGCATTGTGCCGTTTGCCTGCCTTCCATCGCCTTATGTTCCCATCATGCATAGTCCTAAACCTATCTTTGAATGACCTGATTAAAGAAGGTCGAGAGCCATTGAAAGTCACCTACCAAATCAATCAAAATTTCCAGCCAAATGAAGAAGAAACTTACAGAAATTACAACTAAAAAGGTAATTGAACCTACGAATATGCCTTCATTTTCGTCTTCTTGACCTTGGAAGTAGCTGGCGTCAGCTTCTTCCATTTCTTCTCCTTGGATTTTGCCGAGAAATTCCTCGAATGTAAATACTAGCATAAAACTCAACAACAACAACAAAAATCAAATAAAACGCAATAACAACCCCTCAATTGATTAACAGTGAAGCCGTTAATGCTATAAATCATCGTCTATGACCTAAACCAGAAGTGAAAGTACAAAAGGGCAAGACACAATTTCAATTCAGACGATTAATGGAAGAGAAACAATCGATAATTGGCAGAAAAAAAAGAGAAATCGCTTACGTGGTGGGGAAATTGAGAAGATCTACAGGGATTATATCCACGAAGAGCGGCACGAATGAAGGGATTGAAGGAGGGCATCAAGTTGGATGAAGTCGACCACTGGCGATGAGAAGTCAGCGACGAAGAGGAGGAAGAATGGAGGCGGCAGCAGAAGAGTGGTGGCAGAGACAGAGGCGGCGGCCGCATCGTTAGAGGCCGCAGCGGCGGAGGTCTGGTAATGGACTGAAGAGAGAGATACCGGAGCTTGGTGCACCATCGCTGCATTTACCCTTTTTTGTTTTTTCTGGTGCGTTCTCCTCCATGTCAGTGAAGACTCTTTTCATCTTATTTACTTTGGTAAAGGGGTGCGGCCTTCAATTTTTTTCCCCGATTACTTTTGGCACACCTCCATACCCGGGCACACTCCGACTCTTTTTTTTTTGAACGATTTTAACCTTACGATAGTATACTATTGTAACAGATGTGATATAGCTGTAAAAAATACACTGGATACGTGGCAGGTACCAGGATACGCGGATCCCGCCGTCACCACGTGGACAGGTGACGTGGACCGCCTTTAATGAAAGATATGTTCTATGGGCGGATGCGACGCGCGCTAAAGCTTGAGTTGTACGCGTAATAGGGGATCGCGCGTCGACAGAGATGGCCGACCGATGATCGGCCGGCCAGAAGCCTAAGCTCGAGCGCCGCCTTCGTACTCCTTGGTCGGTCATAATGATCGACGTACACCTCTCCTCGAGGCCGGTCAGAAACCGGCATGGAGCCTCCCCCAGGCCGGTCAGAGACCGACCAGAGGGCCGAGACCGGTCGGACGGCTGCAGCAAGAGCGCTCCGGAGGGACTTGCATGCCCATGCATGGAGGGGCGTACGTCCTCGCTGGTCATCTGGAGTTATTCCAAAATCGATGAGGATGACGACAAGCTCACCACCGAGGCCGGTCCTCGGTTCTCTTTCCTCCGAGCTCGCTCGTGGCAGGTGTGCAACCTCTCGGCGGCCGGTCACCATGACCGGTTTCAATCATCTTCGGCGGGGAAACTCCATGGCTGGCGAGCTTCCCGTAGAAGATGAACGGCGTCTCCTAGACCGGTCACGGTGACCGGTCTCGGATCTCTTCACCCATCATCGGCCGCAGCTGCACGGGCTGGAGGGCGGTCGTAGGGCTGGCCGGTCGTCTTCCTCCATGGCTGGTCGTCGCAGCTGCATGGGCTGGAGGGCGGTCGCAGAGCTGGTCGGTCGTCTTCCTCCATGAAGCTTCCTTGGCCGGTCATCATGACCGGCCAGCTTGTTCACCCTCCTTGGGCGGTCCGAGTGACCGGCCAGCTGCCTTAGGACCGATCCGAACGACCGGCCTCGCTCCCACGTACGGTTTTCGTAACCGGGCATCTCTTGTGGGGGTCGTCCGCGGATTGCTTGTGCTAAGATCATGGGTCGTGTATCCGTGCGTTGGTAGAGACCCGTAGGGGATATATTTCGCGAGAAGGCGCTTTTCATAGAAGTTTCACCCTCTCGTTTATTCAAGGAAAAAGTTATCGCGTGAAGGTGGGCCGAGTATAACTCTGCCCAAAATACTGAAAACGGGCCAAGCCCAACAGCGAATTCCGATATATGCCCTCAGTTCTAGAATATTCCTGAAGGGTACGTGATGAGTGCATGAAAGTGCACTCTACACGCTTTTAATATTAATTAATTAGTCATGTTTCGGTTGTTGGCTGCTGGATTTACGTGGTTTAGCATTTATGTCCTTATAAATGGTTTTGGATTATTTTATGCGTTATGTTACCATTTTGCAGGACCACGGCAGCTTTGGA
>JAOWBR010167474.1:0-11676 GCA_028571145.1 Dionaea muscipula
GTTTTTCAAACTTTTTAACTTTTCAAAATTGTGCAGCGGATTATATTTGTATAGCCCCTTTCAAATTTTAGTTTTCAAAGTTTTAGTTACAGTAGTGTTAAAGTGTGTATGTATGCAATGCAGAAATTTAAATGACACAAAAAACTTATAGAGGTTCACGGTGGTGTAATCCGCTACTCCTCTCTTCTCCTTATGGTATAGGAGGAATATACTATTGTATTTGATACACCAATACAATAGTACATAATCAATTTAATGATTGTAACACCAAACACTGCTCCTCCGAACTTAATCTTCAGCAGCTACCACACTGTCTGATCCTTCACAACACTTTGTTGATTCACCAGCTTCAGTCCTTCGTCCCTTTAAATGGTTCAACTGCTTCTGATCCCTCACAACCCTTGGTTGCTTCACCAGCCTTGCAGCTCCTTCACAGATGATGACTTTACTGATCTCTCTCAGTCCTTCGTGGCAACACTACTTCACTGATTCTTCAAGAAAATGATGGTTCTTGAAAATGTTTGAATCACCACAGTGATTCGTGTGAGCCTTTGCTTGATGAATACTTTCAGCACTGGAATAGACTCAGTTACTAGATGTAACTCTTAAAATCAAGTAGGCACAGGAGAATTTTCAATTTCACAGCGCAGAGAGTCAAAGGTGTCTTCTCCTTCATCGTGCCTGGGTATATATAGCCTCAGTCAGAAATATACCCGAAGATGATGGATCTGGTCTTGGACTTCTTTCCCAAATCATGCTTGCTTTCGAGAAGTTTCCTTGTCTAACTAGGGTTTCCAAATCTGACATTTTCCTTTTACAAAAAGTTTCCTTCTTTTTGTATTTGTCAGAACTCGTGATCTTTGTCCCTTTTCAACGTCTCCAATCATCAATATTAAATTCGAAATATCAAATTTAATATGTGCCCCGTCCTTTATTGCAAACCTCGTTTTTAAATACGTGGCAGCTTCTTCAACTTTGGCTGGGAAAACCCTAAATTTCGCGAACCCTAAACTGTCTCAGTCTCAACTGGTTTCTGACAGGCCCGAATCTGACACAGTTTAGTCATCCTCGACTGCCTTCTTAAGCATCAGTCTCAACTGTCTTCATGACTTCTTCGATCTCGACTGGCTTAGGATTTTGCAATCTCGACTGCCTTCGTGAAAGTGCAACCTCGACTGCCTTCCTGAAACTCAGTCTAGCCTTCCTTCATGAGTTGTCAGTCTCGACTGCCTTCGCAAGTCTTCGGTCTCGACTGCCTTAATCAAAACATCGACCTCGACTGCCTAAAGCACTTTTGCAACTAAGACTTTCTTCACATCTGTGTCCGGTCTAGACTGCCTCTAGACCCTGTATCGGTCTCGACTGCCTCTAGACCTTTGTTCGGTCTAGACTGCCTCTACACTTTGTATTTGTCTCGACTGCCTCTGCATCCTCAACTGCTACAGTGTATCCCAGTCTAGCATGCCTTCTACAAATTCGGTCTCGACTGTTTCTATTTCAAATCAATCTAGACTGCCTTCATGAACTAAATTCGGTCTAGACTACCTTAGCAAACCCTTCCAGTCTCGACTGCCTCTAGAAAATCTTCAAGGCTGATTCTTCCAAGGCTGAGTCTTCAATCCTAACCTGTATAAGTTGCTATATGCAACTTTTCATGCTAATCAACCAAACTTAAACATCTATACATCAACTTAGATTTTGTCAACTAATTTTCATGCATCATCAAAACTTAATCTATCAGTTTTTGTAAAACCTTTTTTTTTTCCAGATTTGTAATGCTATCAATTAAAAATGTTATGATTGAGAAACTTCATTATACAAGTTTGATTAATTATTTTGCATGTTAGAATGCGAGAAAGACCATGTTTGATTAGTTATTTTGCATATACGAATGCGAGAAAGACCACATTTTAAATGATTTTTTTTTTGTTCATATTTTGTTCTTTGATACTTTATGGAAAGAGAAGTTTTAGGATGAGATTTTTGTTTTTAATCGGGGATGAGTAGCCTAAGAGAACCATATTATCCTTAGGTCAGATAAAATCCCTCTTGGTAATGTATTTTTGGTATATAGCTTATTAAAAATAAAAAATCATACTCTATATTCAACAATTGATCAAAAAAAACTTTAATATATTTTATTTCTGTTTATACACATGAGCAGTCTCAATTAGTGGTTCTCTTTGAGCCACTAAATCCTCAAGTCTTAATTAGGATGTTACATTGTTCATATAAATTAGATTGTTCTTGCTGCTTTCTTTCTTAAATTTATTTCCTATTATATGATGTGCAGTTGTGGAGAATCGACGAAAACCATTTCCAGTTTAAGGTGTTCAACGGTCAGTTTTGGGGGATATATAATGGTAATCCAGTTCTAGTGGCAACTCTTACACAACCTAGTGGTTGGGAGACGTTCCAAGTACTCAGGTGTCCTTCGGATGGGAACCGTATTCGGATTAAGGCATATACCGGCTACTTCGTAGAGGTACATTGCATGATACTGCATGATACTTACTACCTATTGAAAGGAGAACCGATGGATCGAGACATGACTGGTATATCTTTTGCAGGTTAGGGATGAAAATACCGTGACAGCAGCTTATAATGGAGATAATGGATGGGGAGATGATAATCCGTCTGTGTTCCTACTGACTCGCATTGAAAAAGGCTTTCAAGGCGAGTATCAAGTAACTAATGGTTGGGGATCCCAAGCACAGCGAGTAATGCAAGTATGTTCCGCTACCAAATAGTATGTATTGGACTTATATTTCAAGTCAAAGGTCTAAATCATTGAATTATGGTCAATAAACACTTAATTGTTATCATCATTTCATTCATATGTCCGATGTGGGAAATAATTACTCACATGACTTATCATTAATAACAAATGCAAGTAATAGAAATTAAAGGAATTAGTACATGGATGTATAGTTGCATAGGAAAAAGAAAGTTGGGTTAGAGAAATATCTATTTATTTTTGGCAACCCCCGGGGTGTAAAGCTGTATGCACTCTCAGACTAGTTTGGTAGGGGAAGGCGTGCGCATACATATTCCACCTTATTGTTCCATTCCTTACAAAGAAGATGTTTTCATGTCTTAAAACCATGACCTACAGGTCACCAGAGGAGCAACGCTCAAGCTACCAAGCTTAACATGAGTTTAGTTGATAGCGTTGTGTTGTATTTAAATTTCAGGATCACTGGAATACATTCATAACTGAAGACGACTTCGTATTCATGTCTCAACATGGAATAAATACCGTCAGGGTTCCTGTTGGATGGTGGATAGCTTATGATCCCAAACCACCTGCACCTTTTGTTGGAGGATCCTTACAAGCTTTGGATAAATGTTTTGGTTGGGCGGAGTATGTCACTAAATTTTGATTATCCTTATCTAATCATTCATCTACTGCAGATTTATAGAGCTATTGAATTATTAACAGTTGCTTTGTTTCCTCCATGGACCTTCTCTTTTTAAGAGTAATCATACCAGTGCAATTGAAGAAGAAATTTGTGCTGGCACAGCTGTGTTTTCAGTGTTGGCTGTGATTATGCTGCATTGAAGAGGCAGACTGTGAAGCTAGTTCAATTAGTTCTGTGCTTATTTTGGTGATTTGGGTAGCGACCCTTATTGTTAGTCTCAAAAAACTAATACTACCAAAAGGTCAACCTTATCGTAGAAGATCCATGAAATATATTCCTCATGCGAATATCCTTTGTGCTTAAAGTTTAGATTGTACACGGACTCTCCTCATACTAAGTGATGAATAAATAGGGTCGTGCTCTCAGGAATCAAATGCTCTCAGGTTTCAAACTCGTGACATTTAATCACACCTACTCTTTGGAATTATATTGAGGAACTAATCTTATTAAAATGTCATAACCTTATTGATGGTTATTTAACAGTTCGATTCATAAAATATATTTAACAGTTGGATTGATATGCTCTAATAGTTATTATTACTCCCTGACTTTCATTGTGATTATCTTGGGATGATTATCGTGTCCTACCATGTTACCTATTGTGGTAGCCTACTAGATAGCTGTATACCGCTGTGTCAACACCCCTTATTGTGGGGAGGTCATTGTCTGTTTCTCACTGCTGCTCAATGAGCATGTTTATTGAGGCATTATCACCTATGTTTGCTGGAGATTTACCTGGATTATTTCCCCTTGTAAACATCTGATTCTCGTAATATATACTTATACTTACCCAACAAAAAGCAGATATTTACAACGATCATGGTTCTTGTAGGAAGTATGGAATAAGGGTACTGGTTGACCTTCATGCGGCACCTGGATCACAAAACGGTAATGAACATAGCGGGACAAGAGATGGATCACTGGAATGGGGTAAAACGGAGGAAAGCATACAACAAACCCTTACAGTCATAGACTTCCTTGCCAACAGGTATACATTTTCCGTCTTAAAGTGTATCATCAGGGAGTGATAATGATGGTTGAAACTTCAAATGTGATATTGCACGCAGGTATAAAGGACATCGTGCCCTATATGCAATAGAGTTGATGAACGAACCTCATGCACCAGGTGTTTCACAAGATAGCTTGGGCAGATATTATCAAGCGGGATATGATACTGTGCGCAAGTACAGCAGCAACTGCTATGTGATATGGTCAGCCAGGTTAGGGCCAGCAGATTCAAGGGAGTACTTGTGGAGGGCAAATGACAAACATGGAGTTGTGATGGACATCCATCTCTACAATCTGTTCTCTGATCTGTTCAACAGCTGGAGTCCTCAACAAAACATCGACTATGTTAATGGCCAAAGGTCTAGTGATGTAGGCCATGTGTCCGACAATAGTCCCGCTCTCTCCATGGTTGGTGAGTTACACTAATCTTTCTTCTAGGAATAGTTTCCTTGTCCAAGCCATGTCAAGTGGTGGGAACATAGTCGAGCATAATTATGATAAAAAATGAAATATAGCCTCCAAATGGAAAGAAGCTCCTTTGGAGACGGTTGGTCCCAAGAATTTGGAACCTTAAGGTGAGCTACTAAATGAGGGTTGTATGTATAAAGAAAATAATATATTAAAGTTCAGTTTTTGCCAATGACAAAATACGACTTTAGAGTTGTCGACATTACATACCAAAATATACCTAACTCCAAGAAGAATATAGGGCTTTGTTTTGTGTAATGGAGACTGTGTGTACAGGGCACCAGAAAGCAGGTGTTCTCTTAAACTACCCATCCTGGCTAAAGGCCTACAAATCTCACCCTAAGCTTCTCAACCATAACCTTTTCAATTGTTAACATCACTAGTTCATTCAATCTTTCTCGAGATATAGTCGTTCAAAGATTTAATTTGATCAATTTTAACTTTGAAAATGTTCTTTAATTGGTATTGTCAAAAATATTCTATAAGCAATCCACGCATTAGTGAAACGCAGAGGTCACCCTTGTTATATTCTTTCTTGGTTTCTTTTTGCCGTCGTCTTTGAGTTCATCTATAGAGTCTTACCAATATGAAGAGGAGGCAGTAGTGAAATGGAGGGAAATATTGACCGTGTTTTGAAAAATCCTCACAAAATTTGAAGTATGTTTTTTACTGAAATATTCCAAAATATTTTATGGGGTCCAAAAAACTTTAGAGCCCCAAAACTGTTGTTTTCTTGACTTACCCCTTTGTCTGCCCTAGTCGAAGCATTGATGAACATTGGTTTGTATGTGTAGCCATATGTATCTTTCATGTTTTTTAAGCTGTGACAGCCTCTGGGGTGGTGCTTTGTTGATGAACACAGGAGAATGGGTAGCTGAGTTTGCAAAACAAGGTGCCAGCAAAGAAGACTATCAGCGGTTCGCTCAAGCCCAGATGGATGTCTTTGGTCGTGCAAAGTTTGGTTGGTGTTACTGGACTTTCAAGTGTCAGTATGATCATTGGAGTATGAGGTGGATGATCGAAAATGGCTATATCACTTTGCTTTAGTCCAGTAACGAAGTATATAAGCCTGTTTATGAGCCTTCTCCTCCACTCTTACTAGTCTAACAATGCAACTAGGACATACATGAATCAAATACAATCTGAGATTGATATGTTGTCAATTATGTCAAGTGTTATCCTTGCAATGATCATGAATGAACGAACTACAATGATGCAATCTATGCTTCTCATTTACCAAAATTCTCTGGCTGTGCTCAAATCTCTAAAGTTGTATGTGTGACTTGTTGACTGTGAGGCCAACGACGCTCTAGGGTTACCAAAAAAAAAAAAAAAGACTTCAATATTGATCTCTTAGAAGCTGAAAATCAAAATTGCTCATCTCACACGGACAAAAGTCGGTTTGAGAGTTTAATTAGTCGAATTTAAGCTTGTTTGCTAATGAGTCAAGTTTGACCATTACAAACTCAACTTATTTTTGCAAAGAAACTTGATTCGGAATACTCAATTCAAACCTCGAGTTTAACTTGATTGAGCTTGACTCATAAGATTAACGAGTTAACACATGAGCGAGCTGAACTTGAATAGTTTTACACTCCAGCTACTTGACTAGATTTATAATACTCTTCATTGTTAAGATATATGTGTGAGTTGGCTATCATATAGATGAGATGGAACAAAAAAGAGTAGCGTGTATATTTATATTGACTCATAACCATCAGTTTACTTTTG
The DNA here is from genome assembly GCA_028571145.1 of Dionaea muscipula. NCBI lineage: Eukaryota > Viridiplantae > Streptophyta > Magnoliopsida > Caryophyllales > Droseraceae > Dionaea > Dionaea muscipula. The sequence continues at coordinate 6,630 of JAOWBR010167474.1, forward strand.
AGTTGAGATATAGATTCAATCCATACTCTATTCCATTCATACACATAATTAACCTGATGGGTAAAGTCAAAAGCAACAATAGTGCAGACACATTTGTCCAGCAAAAGGTTGATCCAACATTTCTCTACAAGTTGAGATCCCAAATTGTCATCAAATCCAGCAGCTTGAAGTCCTGCAAAGAGAACTAGACTGGGAAAAATGATGTCCTGACTTCAAACATCGCCAGTTAAATTCAATCACTCTCTGATTCTTGGAGATCACCAGATTCTGAATCTGGATGCAAAGAGTCACTAAGAGGTGGAGAGAAGGACTTCTCTCTAGGCATCAGCATGTTCAACTTCGGTATCTTTACAGAACTCAAGATGCAGTGAAACTGATCCCTGATGCTAGCTTGCAGCTGCTGAGGAGAGAGGAGGTCAGGCCTTTCAAGAACTTTGATTGAAGTGCTTGCAGCGGCCGATATCTGGATGGAAGTGAATGCAGAGATGAAGAAGTTCCAAGTCAATGACTTCTTCAAGAACAGGAGTCATCCATAAGGAAGACATCCATAAGCAAAAATCTAAGAAAATGATGCCATTTTAAATTGTTATACCTGATGCTGTCCATTCAAGAACAGAAAACGGGTTAGAAAGGAGAGTATTTCCATTTTTTTTTTTGTTGGTTTTTTCCTTCTTTTCCTTGTGTCTTTTTTTTTTTTTTTTGACGGTAAAGACAAGAGCAAGTGCAGTTGAAACTCAGATCCTTGAATACCTATCCACCATCTAAATAGAAAATCCAACAGGATCACACAGTCAACAGAATTCCAAGTCTGTTTTTTTCACAACCCTTTTGTTGGCACCTCGTTCCTCATGGAAGATAGCTACACAGCAGAAGATGTGAAAAGGCTTACATTTATTTACAAGCACCGCCAAACGATATCAGTAGTTGATGGATGCGGCTTATTCGATGTTTCAACTAAATTTACCTTCTGAAGAGGAATAAGATCTGTAATAAATTGCAAAAGAAAGGTGGATGATTTATACATAATGCTGACAATAAATCTCCATCTAACAAGGTTATCGATTCAGTGCATACAGATTTACCTACTGGCTCACCTAACAGATATTTAAAACTCCCAAAGCTCTAAGAATGTGAAAATTTGCAAGAGAACCAAAATGTCTTTTCTTTTTTTTTTTATCAAGAACCAAAATGTCTTTGACCAAACATAGTACAGTATGTTTATACCATGCATGACAATCACAGCAAAGTATGATTTCAAATAGTATTATGATAGACTTATGAGTGCAATAAATAGTATGAAATAACTCAAGAGGTGGGGGGTTGAATTGAGTTCTGTAAATTCTTTGAAAATTTTCGTGCAAGTAAGGAACACGTGAAGGACCTAGTGCTAATGGTGTTCCTTCACTTAAACAGAATTGCTTTTAGGTTGTTAGCGAGAACATACAATTACACAAAGTAATTTTTACGTGGAAACCTCCGGGGCTCAATAGGAGGAAAAAACCACAACTTACCTCTCTGTAGGCTTTAACTCAACTTCACTAATCTCGAACCAAAAAGATTGGATTACACTCGTAACCTTAACCAACTTTCATCTAGGTTCAACTCAAACCTAAGTTCCCCAACAAATAACCCCGTTTGTTGCGCCCTTTCAGCCTATTTCTAGATTGAAGCTAACATGTGAAGCAGAGTATGTAGCAACTTCCTCATGTACATGCCATGCAGTATGGTTGTGGAAATTGCGTGAGGAAATTAATTTTGGTTAGAAGAATACTACGAAAATTCATCTTGATAGCAAGTCAGCTATTGCACTCGCCAAAAATCCAGTTGATCATGAGAGAAGCAAGCATATTCACGTATGATATCATTTTATTAGTGAGCATGTTAAGGAGAAAGAAGTCCAGATAGAATATGTGAGGACATATGACCAAGTGGCAGACATCTTCACAAAACCGCTTGGAGCCCCGATGTTCAACAAGTTCAAGGCTTAACTGGGAATGCAAGATGGAGCAAAGTTAAATTTAAGAGGGTGTGTTGAGAATAATTAAACTTAACTTAATTTGATACATGTATATACCATTAAAGAGACATTCATGCGTGTGGCTAGGATGAATGTATCTGTATTAAGTGAGTGTACATGCATAGGGATATACAGATTCAATGTATGTGCATGGTGATGAATCTGTACGTACATGGATCCTGAACCTTATATAACTGTTGAGGTTTTTCTCAGCATATGTTGAAGCTCAAGACGATGGAGACGGCATGGTGGCGGCAGGTCAGTTCTGTTGAAGTCGTGGACACTGTGACGATGGATTGATGAATGTTCTAATCCAGGATGAATCCATGACGCCGCGCGCATCCATGATATTTGGCATGTTGTACTAGGTATGTGCACCAAGATTCACGTCTCGAGGGGATATGGTTCAAGAGTTAGAGTCTGGTGACGCCACGACAATGGGAGACTGTGATGTCTGTTCCCACGGCTGAGACTGATGACGACACGATGTTCTAACTTCTGATTCTGATGTTATATGGACAAGTCCTTGTACATGGATATTGTTTATGGTGTCCTACGATATGAGGACAGGTTTTGGCGTTGATGTCAATGCTGGTTGTGGATGGCGACAGCTGTTATCGCCACAGACAGTTTATTCCAAAAGAAGCTACGCCACAGAGGTCGACGCCCCGGTCATTGGGTTGAGAGTCAGTTTGTTACCTCGTGTTGTGTGCTAGTTAGCTGATCTAGGAGTATGTGCCAGAGTTAGTTACAATCTAGGGACACGTGTATTGTTCTTATTGGTTGTAATTGCTTATATATATGGGGTTCCCAAGCGGGAATTAGGATACCGGAGGTTTTCATATTCTAGGTGAAAAATTGTAAATGTTTTCCCAGAAGTGAGAAGTGAATTTCTCCATTGTGTCCTTGAGTGTTGTTTCGTGCTCGATTCATTGTGATTAGTGAGGTAGAGAAATTGTTTCCACTTCTACATTTCTCATCAAGTGGTATTAGAGCTAGGTTTGAGGTGCTCTGTTTCTCAAGCTACGGTGTTCGAAGTTTTTTCGAGATTGTCAGATCCGTGAGATTCTGAGGTGCTCGTGAGTTCGATTGGTTCAGATCTATTTGATTTGAAGATTTGTAGCAGATATTTCACTGAATCACGATGGAGGCCAAACATAGTCGCATGATTACACTCAATGGAGGGAACTTTCATGTCTAGAAGGGGAAAATGGAAGATCTCTTCTATGTGAAGTAGCTTAATCTTCCGGTGTTTGGAGAGAAGCCAGCTGCTAAGACCACGGAGGAGTGGATGATGTTGCATCGACAAGTATATGGATACATTCGTCAGTGGGTGGATGATAATGTTCTCAATCACATTTGTGATATTGTGGATGCGAAGACGTTGTGGACGAAGCTCGAAGAGTTATATGCTCGGAAGACTGGAAACAACAAAATGTTTCTGATTTGGAAATTGATGTCGCTAAGAAATGACGATTCCAGTCCGATCACGGATCACCTAAATGTATTTCAAGGGATCATGAATCAATTATTTGGTATGGGGATCAACCTCGGTGATGAAGTGCAAGGATTGTATCTGCTTGGTACTCTCCCAGATTCTTGGGAAACTTTTCGATTGACTGTTAATAATTCGGCTCTTAATGGTGTAGTTACCATGGATATTGCCAAATCCGCAGTTCTCAGTGAGGAGCTCCGACGGCAAGCTACTGGTTCTGTAACCGAAAGATCGGAATTGATGGCGATGGATTCCAGGGGGAGGAGCCCTGTCAGAGATAAGACAAAGAGAGATTCATCGAAAGGTAAGAGTCAAGAAGGGAGGAGTTTACGTTTCAAGGCGACGGTAGAATGTTTTTTCTATCACAAGAAGGGCCACTATAAGCGAGACTGCTTTAAATGGCATGCTCAGAAAATAGAAAAGTGATGGTGGCGATGGCCATACTATGAAGGCGACATCAGGAGTTAAGAACTCCGGAAGTAAGTCTTTAAAGGGCTCGTCTAGCTCTAGTACTACTCAAGATAGTGAGTTTATTCCTTTGTTAGAGGAGGACTCAGTGTGCCTTTCTGGATTGGAGACGAAGTGGGTGGTTGATATTGGTGCCAACATTCATGCTACTCCAAGGCGAGAGCTGTTTTCATCTTACACGCCAGCAGACTATGGCGTTGTGAGGATGGGTAATGCTGGTGTGGCAGTAGCCATAGACATAGGCAGTGTTTGTCTTGAAAATGAACAGGTTGGAAGATTGGTTTTGACCAATGTAAAGCACATCCCGGAGATGAGGCTGAACTTGTTATCGGTGGGGAGGTTGGATGATGAAGGCTGTGTGAACACCTTCAAAGATGGCAGTTGGAAGCTCAGCAAGGGGTCCATGATCGTGGCGAGGGGTAGGAAGGAGTCATCCGTCTATGTTCTGCAGACCAAGATGTTGGCGACAGGGCATGTTAACGCCATCGAAGATGAAGAAGCCACTAGCTTGTGGCACAACCGTCTTGCTCACATGACTGAGAAGGGCATGGCGTTACTTGTCAAGCAGGGGTTGTTGTTAGGGCTGAAGTCAGTCAACTTGAAGAGGTGTGAGCATTGTCTTCAAGGGAAGCAGAACAGGGTAGCATTCAAGAGCTTCTCGACGTCACGGCGACTGGCTCAGATTCTAGACCTTGTTCACACTGATGTGTGTGGTCTAATGCCTGTGAAGTCTCTAGGTGGCGCTAGTTGTAACACCCGAAATTAGGAGCTACCGGCGAAATAATCAATTTGATTTTCGAGTAGTGGCTGTTGAGACTTTGGGATCTTGGTTCTTGATGACTTCGATCGGTGATGATTTTTCGACGCAACCACGCGGTGGAGGAGACCACGTGGGAGCGTGTAGACGAGATGTCTGAGAGATATCCATATTTTTCAATTGAGTTTCTCTTTTGATTGGTTTTCCGATCTCGAGGACGAGATCTTTTTAAGGGGGGTAGGATGTTATACCCGTGCCCTTATTTTGAATAAAATTGATTATTTTATTATTTTTTATTATTATATTAATA
>JAOWBR010167485.1:0-11676 GCA_028571145.1 Dionaea muscipula
CCGCCCCCCTTTTTTTTTTCCAGCATCCAAACAAGCCCTAAATGTTCTCAATTCATGGATATTGCTAAGATGGGGCAATAATCAGATAAAGAACTCAGTGTGGATTTTTATTAAATAAAAAAGAAAGAAGAAGAAAAGAGAACAGCTATATTCAATATACCTTGAAGTTACCTAATAAACATCGAGATAGCAGGACGCGTACCTTGCACAGTGAGCCTTCTTGCAAATAGAGATCCGAGGTTTACTTGTACTGTTGCCCCACCCAGTGTGCCTATCAGGAAAAGTCTTCCATCATAGTTCAAGCTGTCCAGGTTTCGCTGGAAGTAAGGGCCGCCTACGCTGTCGAGTATGACATCAACACCTGCCATTTGATATATATGCTATCATGCTTAACTCAATGCTTAGCTTATACCCTTGAAAAACAATCACCTTTTGAATATTCGGCTCGAAGAAATATCTCAAGCTAGCTAGTACCTTTGCCCCCTGTTTCTTCTTTGACCCGTGCAACAAAATCTTCTGTCTTGTAATTGATGCCCACATCAGCTCCAAGATCTTTGCAGAAAGCCAATTTTTCCTCATTGCCTAACATATGGGATGGATAACACTAACAAGAGTCAAGTCTTAAAACCCAATAAGTTATTGCAATAAACAAAACTAAGAGAACTACCAGCCTGCCACAACCTGCTGTCACAAAAACTCTTATTCCATAAAATTTAGCTATCTGGATAGCAAATGTGCCAATTCCACTGGATCCCCCATGAATCTGAAAAATATCAGGTTAGTTCCACGCCGTACTACTTGAAAGGAAGAGAAACACAGAGACATTGACTGCAATTCATCTTATAGCGATGCCACATCGAACAATCATCATCATCATTATTAGCACGACCACTTCCCACTAGGTGAGGTCAACCATACGTACCCGTTGGACACATATCCGTAAGATATATGAATACAAGATCCGACAAATACAATATAATACGTTGATTGTCGGCTGCCTAACACGCATTACCCTAACCTAGTCCAGAGATTAGGTTTGGGCTAGGTATTGTAATATATAATAATACACAACAATATATATATAGCCAAACTTATGATAATAGATAACATTGTATGATAATGGATAAAAACGCCTCAGTAAAGTCCACGAAAATAGGCCAAAGAAGAAGACTCATCCACAACTATGATACCTATACCATCCTCAACATCATCATCAAAACTGTTTCCCTCTAGACGGGATCGGTCACATGTATTGTTGTTTTCCAATCTACTCGATGTAAAGAATCCTCTAATCAAGTGATCATATGGCTCTCATTGCCACCATCAGCATCATGACCGCTTCCCTCTAGGTGGGATCAGCCACAAATATCCGCTTGTTCCATTCCATTTGATGCCACATCGAACAATGAAATAATGAAATGTGTTCCTCGATTGCAATAGCTGGTCTTAAGTGGTTCCTATGAGAATGTAACATGTAGCAAGATACACTGTAGTTCATTGGATAGCAAGCATAATGGACAGTTAAACACATCACATGATGAGAAAAAAGAGAAAGGGGAGATAATTAGGCACCTGCAATAGAGAATTAATTGGGTGCATGTCCAGGTCCAATAAAAAAAAGCCGAATAAACGAAGATGCAGAGATGAAACCTATCTAGAAGTGATTAGGTTACCAGGAATGTTTCTCCTGCAGACAGTTTGCTCATCATAAAGACAGTTGACCAAACAGTGCAAGCTACTTCAGGGAAACTAGCGGCATCCTTCAGAGAAATGCCGGGTGGAACAGGAAGAACTTGTGAGTCAAGGACAACCACTTTCTCAGCATATCCTCCTCCACTAAGAAGAGCACAGACCTACAAGCACGGAATCAAGATTGCTTGATCAAACATAAGCTACTAATGTAGATCTGTTAGCTCAATAAGTTCTACTCGGGAGAACAAATCGCTCAAGACCCAATATGGCCAATCCATTGGTAAAGTAAAAAATTGCATCTGGCTGTTTCAAACTCAAAAAGATTAGCCAACAGATGCCAAAGAAATAAGGCATGTAAAACAATGCACTTTCAAGCTAACCACTAACGACATTCATCCTGAATTGGCATACTTCAGAGCAGCTCTCCAGACGCTTGGGGCTAGAAAGCAAGGTGGCGAAAAAAAGGCATTCCCATTTTTTCCATTTGGAATGGGATAGATCATATTGGTTCATGAATATGATTGAATCGTGCCAAGGACTCCTACAACTTTGTCCAGTACTACATGCATCAGTAATCAACCCAACATTGTGATCAGACAATAAAAGCAGAATCAAGCAATCCCAAAATCAAGCAAGCTCTGATTTTCACAGGCACTTCAAACATGTGGCACATGCATACTTCAAACATACAGAGAAATCAGAATGTGTTATATGATGCATGCCTAGTTTCTTGCACACTTTGGGGAAAAAAACCCTCGATGATGAGATTACATCACCAACTTTCCCAGTATTCATACCCAGTGAGGGGTTGGCTCTTGGCTGGCTACAAAAGGTGTAGGAAGAATATATTACAGGATCATACTCTTGAACCACTTAACCACTGTCTTTCCTTTCATCCATTCTTGTCCGTCTTTTTTCTCATGACATTCTTTACATTCCCTTCCTGAAACCACAAGAAGGAGCAGAACGGTGCTAGGAAACGAACACAATCGAATCAACAAACACAGGAAAGGAGATCTCACACCAAATTGATGTGGTTCATCAAAAGAATTCAGAGTTCCCAGCACGTGATTTCAACTTCCAAGGAGTTAAGGGGCTATTTGGTTTGGTTTGTCTTGTGTGTTTTTTATTTTGAGTTTTTAGTTTTTAGTTTTTGTTTGATTTGTCTTGTCTGTTTTTTATTTTAAGTTTTTAGTTTTTAGTAAAAACAGAAAATGTGTTTGATTTATAATTTATAATTTATAATTTGTCACACCGCCTTGAACCTTTTCTATGTTTTGGGTGTATTGAGAATTTTTATCGAAAACATGAAAAACAACCTTTTGTCGTTTTCTGCATTTTAAAAATTTTGAAATAAAAACTATTTTCTATTTTAAAAAAACAAAAAACATAAAATTCAAACCAAACATGTTTCTATTTTTTTGCAAAACAAAAACTCAGAAAACAAAAAAACAGTCAAAACAAACGCAGCCTAAATTCCGTGATTTCAGCAAAAGAACTACAGGATGGATGATCAATAACAGCAACGCGACACAGGGGAAAAGCACACACGATGAACATCACAATTCATAACCCAAGAAGCAAGCAAAGCCACAAAACCCCAAGAATTCACGAATAACAGAAGCACAAAAAGAAAAACCCGTAAAATTTCAAATGAAATTAGGTCAAAATCAAAAATCAAATAAGCATTAGATATCAGCAGCAATTATTGAATCTCAACCTGGTCGCCAACTTTCCAGCGAGTGACACCCTTGCCCACTTGCTCAATCACTCCGGCGCACTCGAGACCAGGATAAGGGACGATTCCCTTTGGGGGAGGGTGCCCACCCCTGCGCTGGAGGGTATCTGCCCTGTTGACGCCGGCTGCCTCTATCTTGATCAACACCTCATGGTCGTTGATCTGTGGTTCCTCCACCTCCTGCAGCTCCAGCACCTCCGGCCCTCCCGGCGATGTGATCACGATCGCCTTCATCTTCGATCGGCGGCGGCGGAAAATCGGAGGATTTTCTGGCGAGGGGGAGAGAGACGGGTTGGGGAAGTGTGGAATTTGGAGTCTGCCTTATCCTCTAGTCAGCCGTTGAAAATGGCTTTCCAAGGTGTCGAGTTTCTGCGTCAGCAGTGATCGAGTTTCTGCGTCAGCAGTTCAAGGAGATTGATTTGGGCCTGGTCCTGGGCCTGGGTCTGGACCTGGGCTTAGACTTGGACTTGGGTTGAGGCTTGCATGAGGTGTTTTAAAATCGATCCACTATCCATTAGCCTCCTAAATCATCAACAATACTGTGCAAGGGACTAGGTAAAGCTTAGGACGTGTTTTGGTTACTAGGGGAGAGCATTCAGTTATTTCGATCTAATTCGGTTTTAAAATTTCGGTTATTTCGATATTTGGTTCGGTTTTGAAACTGAATAATTCGGTTCGATTCGGTTCGATTCTTTCAAAACCGATATTTTTGTAAAAAATTGGCATACATTATTTTTTCTACTCAATATACCAAAATAAATTTTGTTAAGTTCGTTGATTTTAAATTAAATTTTAATATTATTAATAAAATTAGAATCATTATAAATAAAACGTTTTCATAGTATATCGAGCGTGGACATAAATATTTTTAATAAATATGATGTTTGTACCGTTTTTAAAGTTGGTTAATATATTATATTTTTTACCCAAACAATTATTTTTACACATTTTACCCTAATAATTAGGTTATGTAATGAGTATTAAAATTTAATTAAAAGTTAATTCGGTTTATTCGGTTTAAACCGAATTTTGATTTTTAAAACCGAACCGAACAAAACTTTTTAAAAAGAACCGAATAAATCGAACCGAATAAACCGAAAATTTTCGATTTTATCGGTTCGATTTTTTCGGTTTATTCGGTTTAAACCGAAGTTTGCTCTGCCCTATTGATTACTATCTTTTTTAACTCATTTCCTGTTTTTTTTTATTTTTTAAAACGCCAAAAACATATTTATTATATTTTGTTTTTTATTTTTAAAAATGACTCATATACAAAAGTATTAGAGCAACATTCGTGAGAGAATTGTGTAATGATTTTTTGACTGTGGTAGTAAATTTGGAGTGTGAAACAAAATATAGGTGGATGAAAAGTGAGAGTATTGTGTAATGATTAATAGAGTGTGATGAATAGTAATTTTAAAAATAGAGTTTTTTAAAAAATATGTAATGATGTGACGGGTAAATAGTGAAAGTAGTGTATAAAACTTTCTTGAGTGGAATAAAAATTAATGTGTGAATAGTGAGAGAGGTTAGGTAGTATTTTTACTATTTATTGTTACGGATGCTCTTAGAATTTTAAAAAATGATAAAATGATATTTTTCACATTTAGAGTAATGACTCAAAAACATTGATAACACATATGTTTTTTAATTGTCAAACAAAAAAGAAAATATTCTAAATCAAAATAGAAAATAGTAAATTAATTCTCAATTTTTCTATTCTTTATTTTTACAAAATAATTTTTCAGTAATATGCTACTCATAGGTTTGTTCTTCAATTCTTCTTGATTGTTTGGTGTCGAGTGTTTACTGTCGAGAATTGAAAGGCAAAATATGGATTGAAAGAAAACGGGTCTGATCCATGTTCTATGGAATCTGATCGTTTGAAATGGTTTGGATTAGGATCGGTTCTATTATTAAAAATACATAACTCGAACCGAATCGAACGTTAGATTTTTATACGGTTTGGTTTCTGGTTCCACAAAAATTAGAACCGAATCGAACCGTGGATTCTCCGCTTCCAGCTAGCTAGGGTCCTAGGGAGATGGCTTTAGTCCTCGTATTGGTTTCAATGGCACATTTCAGATTTTGCAGAAGACGATCAAAGTATTGCAATATACAGAAATTTTTAGATAAGGACGTTCTTATCTAAGTAAAATACGGACTTTCGGATATCCGGTGATTTGGTCCGACCATTCAGACGCCGTATCCGATGTTCTCTGAATATATGGTCAGGAGATATATACCGGATATCCGAAAAATGACAGGATCTCCGGCCAAAATGATCGGATATCCGATCATCCGCAACTTCACCCGATAAGGACGCCTTTATCGGAAACAGACTATTGCAATATATATATCTTGATCGATAGAGACTCATGGCTGCCTCTATGCCGCTCAATGCATATTAACTTCTATTATTGACATCTCATAAGTTATCCGAACAACTAGTCATAGTCATACAAGTTTCTTTCGGATGTTGTACGAGATTGCTTTTCCGTATTATCAATTTTTTTATTTTTTTTTAATATTTTATCGAGAAGTCCTACTAAAGACTCCAAACATTGTTAGATTAAACAAGCGCCAAACTTAAGACCTCGTCGTGTTTGACGAAGGTAACCAGCCACTTAGACAGCTAAGGTTGGTTAAATTATAGATCATGATACACTTACAACAAAATATTATAATAACAATGTATCATCTACACCATTTATCTTCATCATCTATCCCACCCATTAATCTTTATCAATCTTTATTTATAATCCTAAAAAAAATTCAATAATTAATTATAACCATTTTTTTGGATTTTATCGTATCATTTTCGTTAAATTTTCGGTGGACCGCGGGGACCAACCTGATATTGGTCATCACTGATCACCAATCTCATCAACCAACGGTCCCGATGCACTCCATAGTCCATAGTCCATGATAACAATTAAACCCGCGTAGACCCCACCCCACCCTATCCCTTCCCTTCGGCTTCCCCAACCTTTCTAGGCTAGTTTTTTATAAATAAAATCCTCCACCACTCGTCCTCCCATTTCCTCACCGTTCTCCTCCATCGCTCCCAATCTCCGGCGAAACGGCGACCACCATGCTCTCACTCAAGCTCCTTCTAATCTCCACCGCCGTCGTCCTCCTCTCCTTGCTTCTCCCTCAACTCCTCGCCTCCGCCGCCTCCGTGTTCCCTGACCTCTGGTCCTCACTCCACTCCTGGTTCCGACCTCCCTACCTCTACGTCATCATCAACGGCATCATCATCACTATCGCCGCCAGGTGTCTTCTCCACAATCACAACCACCACCTCGTCGATGAAGATATCCTCCATCACCACAACGAATCGGAGATCAATATTTTTCCTGCCAAGGCTCCTTCGCCGTATGAACCTCTTCGCATGCCAGCCGATGATGGTCCTTACCGGTTCGACGCTTACGGCCCTGAGTCCATGAAGGATGTAGAGATCGTGAATGAAACGACCGCGTTTCGTGGCTTAGTGCTGAGGGAAGCTGGCTCGGAAGAGGAGGAGGTGATGAAAGCGGCGGCAGATGATCGGGTGGCGGAATTGAAGATCGTAGATCGCGAACAGGATCTACGACAGAGGCTCAGGCTGGAGTCGACAGAGACTCTGTCCGAGATTTCGCCGTCTGCGGCGGAGAAGCCATCCGTGATTACTAGATTTGCTCGTAACCGCCGACCTTAGTGGGGTAGCCCACAAGGTACCAAAAAAAAAAAAAAAAAAAAGATTTCGATTAAATTTTTTTTATTAAAAAATTTATTTCTTGGATTAGTAGCTTTCGTGTGAAAATATCTATGAACTTCTCAATTTATTTAATAAACTCGATCAGTGAATAATCATGATTTAATTACAATAAAATATTGTAACTTTTGTAGTAATTACTAATTATAGATTAATAAGAAAAATCTATGAACTTCTCACTTTATGTACTAAACTCGATCAGTGAAGTACTCATCTTAACCATCCTTGGTTACCTTCATCGAATACGACGAGGTCCTAAGTTCGAGTCCTGTAAGATTTGACTCTGAAACCCGCGGTAGGACTCCTCGATAAAGTTTTATAAAAAAAAAAGTACTCAACCGTTTTATATCGTTGATTTTGATTTTATTAGATTGAGTAATTAAATTAAAAACACATATAGCTTAGGTAGATTTGTTCGTGTGGTGAGTAATTAAATTACAAATATGTATAGTTTAGTTAATTCGGTATTATTGTTGAATCAAATTGCAACGAAACCTACAATAACAATAACTTCTATCTCCTTAGTCTAATCTTCTTCTCCTAAATGAGAGATTGAAGAAATGATGATCCATAAATCTAAAATGGAAAACATAAGAACTTACTAAGGAAGCTTACAAACAGTACTGTCTCAGATAAATAGTGTACTGTCTTACTATTCACCTACTATCAACAGTACTCAATCTCACTTTAATTTCCCAAATTCAAGACCTATAAAAATTCACTCTTATTATTCTCAAGAGACATCCTTATTTGAAACTGATTTTTATTATATGTATATATTATAAAAATTTATTGCAACTGCATCGTTATTCTAAGTATATGTATTAAATTTTTTCAGCTGGGAAAGCACTGAGAGTCGCGAAGCCGAAAAGGGAGGAGACGCTGGAGACCATATGGAAGAAGATAACTGAGGGACGTCGCATGCCGTTGACGAGGCACATGAAGAAATCGGACACGTGGCAGAATAACAGTCTTCAGCAGGCGAACTCCTCAGACAATGCGTCGCCGCAGCTGGCGAACAAGCTGTCGGAGACGTTCAAGGACCGCAGCACCGGTGGATATTCCGCCTCCCTGAGGAAAGAGCCTTCGCTGAGCCAGGACGAGTTGAACCGCCGAGTCGAAGCGTTCATCAACAAGTTTAATAAGGAGAGTAGGCTTCAGAGGCAGCAGTCTTTGAAGCAAAACATGGAGATGATCAGCCGTGGGGTGGCCTAGTCACAAAGAAGGTTTAAGGTTTACGAATGATCTCTTTCTAAATTTTTTCTAAGTCTTCTACGATCAACAGTGGGACCCAATAATTTTTTTCCGTGGCTCACCACTAAATTAGGTATTATTATGGTAAGGTTTTAGTTATTAATTTATTTAATGCATTTAGTTTGTTTTGTGCAGCGGTCTACGAGTTAAAAAAAAAAAAAAAAAAATCGGGATAAGAAATTTAAAAATTAATGTGACGGAATTACCCCCCTAGTATTTATACATGCACAAAGAAGGATCCTGATACATTTAAAACAAAAAATTACAATAATAATTTACAATATTATCTACACCACTCATTTTCATCATCTATCTCATTCATCAATTTTCATCGACCTTTATTATTTATTTATTTATTTTGGAATTGGAAACGGGCTCTTTTTCTTTGTATATATGGCCTCCATTAGATAACGTTAAAAATCGAAGTGTATTAGTTAGGAAGAGAGAATGAGATAAGAAGGGGTATTATATTTAAAGGGTGGATCCATTTTGACGTGATATTTATGAAGGAGATTAAAATATGAAAAAAATGGTTTGTAAATATAGATGATAAAATAAGGTGGGACCCACTGGTAAAAATAGAGAGAGACAGTTAATTTGGAGAGCGTATTAGTTTTAGCTGACCTAATTAAACACTATACACCTCAAACAGTGAGATAATACGTCTCCTCCTCTATATCAATCGCTCGTATTAACTTATACAATTGCAATTCTTTTTTCCAAACCATGCATAGTTGTGGCCCCCACCCACCCCTTGTCTCCGCCATTTTTTGTTTTTTTTTTTTTCAGCATCCAAACAGGACGTATGTTTTAACAACAACAAAAATTTATGAGTTTTCACGTAAATAGATTAGATGTAATCCATACACCGCACGTACAAAATTTCTAAATATATTCAAAAAAAAAAATCAAAATATATTATGTAATATGTTTACTTCAAATAATCTTTTTTAATATTAAATCTGGCCATGATTTAGACTAATATTATGTAATAATCTTTTGTAATATTAAAAAGAAATAACTCCATAGGATACTATATATAGTGCTACACAGCACACACGCCCACTGGCTCCACTCATGTGTTTTGTTGTAGGAGGGAAAATACAATCCACATCTCTTCATGTGTTTTGTCGATAAAATATCTTAGAGATAACAAAATAAACAGTACACAAATTTAAAATCATTTGCGTTTTGTATTATTAATTTTTTTGATAAATTAGTCAATTCCTCGATATAATATCAAAATTATTCTGATTAAGTGGTCATCCTAGCAATATATGCTCATGAAGTGGATGATATTCTTAATTTTTTAACATCATCATGAATAGTATGACAAAAAATTATCCTTCCATAGATATTTATTTCAAACCCGCCTCGAATGAGGTCAAATCGGAGACGAGGACACAAGAACAAATCATTTGTCCCATGTAGGGTCGGAGATGGGGATAAGATATACATTGAATTACCCCACTTAATTAGTCTCGTGGAGGATCTCGAAAAAATTTAAAAATATTTCGTAAAAAAATTCTTAAAGTAAAAATGGGAATAAAGAAGAGAGGATTTGAACTCTATGTCTCTCACATAGTAATTAATCGAGAATTACACTATATGAGTGAGAACATAACATTAATTATTTAAGGTGGGAATTTTTTAATTTTGAACACTCTTGAATATAAAAAGTTTCTCACAGGAAAATCGGAACAGGGATGGAGATGAAAAAAAAATCACTGTAGGAACAAAGAGTTATATATAATCGGATTCAACCAAAATTGAACAAATTAGTTAAACATAAGGCAACATATCCTATTATGAAGAAATAGTTGTTTTGGTGCCAATTGAACAAATTGGCGGGGATCACTGCAACAATTCTAGCTTTCGCCAACGTGATATTTGGCAAAGACTTATTTGTATCGCCAAAGAATTTTAATGACAAAAGACTTCGATGTTATATTATTGATAATATTTTGCGATGTGAAGTACTGCTGCTTGCAAGTCCCCGAATTATTACACCAAAAGGGAAACGCCGGATTTGGGGATACAAGACGATGCTATTTTTTATTGAATAGTATACTAATATACATGAATATAATAAAAAATAGAAATTTATATAATTTAATTTTTATCGATTTTTAAAGGAAAAATAGAATTTTTGTTATTACTAATAATTTACCAGAAATGTTTAGAATTTCCTGGAATACATGAAATTTTATTTTTGCCTGGCGGAAGCGGTAGTGTACTAAAACAAAAGTGAATTCGTTCTATTGTTTAATGATATGATATTCTAAATCGTTCTATACTTCTATTGCTTAAAAATAATCAGAGTTTTAAATTTATTATTTGTTAAAAACACTAGAAATTACCTGTGTCGTTGGCATGGTGAATATTATGACAGTTTCGTTCACTTTCACAAAAATTAGTTGTCATTGTGTCCGTGTCCGTGTTTATATTTGTGCATGTGTCATATCGTGCACTTTATATTTAATAAAAAAAGAATAAAAATTATATCAATATTTGATTCATTTTGATCCTCGTCAAAATAATGAATTTTGATGATAATATTTATATATTTGATATTTGATATTATATAATGAGATATGAAAGAAAAATAAATAATGAGTTGTATAATATTATGTGATGTGGAAAAGGGAGGGGGAAGAGAGGAAGAGAGAGAGGAGGAGAAGAAAGAGAAGAAATTGATTACTATGAGAAAGTTTCTTTTAGTCATGTAGGACAAAATCTCTCTTCTTTCTTTATTTAAGTTTAGGAATGATAGATGTTTTTTTTTTGTTTGATTAATAAATATCATTTAAAAGCCTATCACAAATCTAACGTTAATTCGATAACAAAAAAAAAAAAAGAAAGAAAAGACAATACTGAATTCGTTTTGTATATATTATGCGTCATCTTTAAATAATTAAAAGAAAGATATAAATAAATCTAATATTTTATAGGTTTTTGAAATATTTTATAAAAAGATTTTGTTAGATATTATATCTTTCTTCAAACATTTATTTTGATACTGATCTTCGCATCTTTTATAAATAGATTTTTTTCCCGGAAAAAATATGTCACTATATATGCATATTCTCATTGGTTCTATTTAAGGAAATTCTCATTGGTTCTATTTAAGGAAAAAATCAACGAAGCCACAATCGTCGAAATTATATCAAATCTAATTTAAAAACATATTTTATAAAAATTTGAGCCCACAAAATAATTTAATGTGAATTCATTT
>JAOWBR010167496.1:0-11675 GCA_028571145.1 Dionaea muscipula
AACAAGCCCTGACTTATTAGGCTCTTTCAGCAAATCCCCCCTCCCCAATTGAACCACCAATAACCAAGCCTAACAGTAACATGCAACTTGTAGATGTCAGTTCTAATAGAAGTTCCCCTCTTGGACTAATTCATCAGAGTTAGTTTCTGTTTTCACAAAGTACTCTCTCCTAGAATAATGAAATGGTTGTCAGGAGAATAAGCGCACATTCTATAGACATGGTATACAGTCCTTACAACAAAAGAGATCATATCATGGGTGGATAAGTAAACAACCTCTCGTGCTGCCTCCATGCTCAATCTGCGCAGATCAGCATCCGTCCCAGTGACAGTGGAACCTCGAGCTACAATTGACTTCTTTTTCACCATTGCATTTGATATCGGAGCTTTTGGGGCAAGACGAACATAGCTGAAACCTAAGCCCCTCCCAGATGGGTCACCAACACCAGTAATTTCTAAACGTTCAATATTTTCCCTATCCTGTAGTAATGGGATAAAGAAAAGATAAAACAGAATATCTATAAATGATAAAAGCAAACAGAAGAATTAACTGTATAGTATGTTCACTTTGTTTGACACATGATACAAATCCCGATAAGGGGTTGTAATAACTAGAGAGGATCCAAGTCAAACGGCCAAATTTTATTCATGAAGTTCACTTAAAAAATGCACACCGACTATCACAAATGAAGCACACATACATTTCAAATTTTAAAAGACAAGCTCCAATACATGTACTCTGGAAAGGAAGGAAAGGATCAGAAAACAAAATGTAGTGAGGACAATAACACATTGACTACATAAAGCTTTGTGATTGGACATCAAGATTGTAATTATGGAGGAGCTACAACAACCTAGTTTAATGTCAAAAGACAACACAAAATATACCCTCAAGTTATGGTGAGAAGTTATGTAAGCTTTACAAGATTCAATGAAGAAATCTACCAGTTTCCCCCATCCCCTGAGCAGCAAGACAGCCAATATTCCAAAAGCAAGAAAAATGGCTGTTTAGATCTCTGGAAGCAAATCTTGCAAGTCACATTCCTAGTTTCTAAATATGACCATGTAGCCAAAACCAAACAATCCAACCTATAGTTCTTATAAGCAATGCTATGATGTTTGCCATGAAAAAGACAAAACAAAACAAAATTTTGCAAAAGAAGAGTCAGCAAATATGCATGACTTTTGTCAACACTTGTTACAAGAGTTAAGCAGATGTTATGCTTCATCAAACCAAATAAAATAAAAAGTACACCTGTGTTGTACATGCCACAAAATTGCTGCTGAGGTTCCATGGAGTTATCTGTAATTCTCTCTCAATGTGTGATGCTGCAGCCAAAGCAATGGCTTCATAAGGGAGCTGATTCATTGCTGAGGATAATGCAGATAACTGAGTAAGGCCTGTAAGATGTGCTAATCTTGTTATTCCAAGACGTTTCAGCCGGTATAAGCCAGCCTGCATGCTTTCATACGCGCAAACCTGCTCCACAGAGAGGAGATGAGAATTGAGACCAAATGCACAAGAGTATTTCTTGTCCATCAAAGCCAATGGTGCCTAATTAGGCTCCGATCTAATTTAAAGAAATGCATTTTTTTGTTTTTTGAGGTGGGAGGACGATAATTCTTCTAATGGCCGAGGATTTTCATGAAAAATATTCCAAGATTACAATTTATACTATACTTACCAAGAGACAGTGGTTACATTCTCAGGACATGAGATGGAATATAGGATGAATGCAAAACATACGTCAAAATCAGCAAGATCCGTGAAGAGGTTTATGCAACTAATTGTTCAGTTTATGCAGTTGGTAATGTTGGAAACTTGCAGACTATAGACCAATGACATGCTGTAATGTTCTAATAGAAAAGTTGCCTCTAGGCTCTTGACTATCACACCACAGATTGATGCTGCCTTGGCTAGTCCATGCCCAGTCATGTTCCACAGACGCAGAAGCAGACTGATCATATAATCCTATGCCCATTGAGCCAAGGGATATGGCAAGAAGATGATTTCACCAAGGCTTTTCTTCAGGTAATATCGGAGCGCATTCTCCAGTTGGTTGCTGCTGTTGGCAGGATTTTCAGAGAACTAACTTCGAGAGGATCCGAGGAAGCATGTTATGTGCTGAATGGACCCTTAAATGGATTTATTAAGGAAAGGGGAGGTTGGGGAGGCGAGAAACCTAGTCCTTCTCTCTACATGTGCTAGGAGGGAAAAGGGAGGGGATTTATCGTGCAGTTTAGTCCATTGCATCACATAACTGTAATGGTAGGTGTTGTGAGCTAGTATTGAGCATTGGGCTTGGGCTTAGGTTTGTTCTATGCTATGCTTTATATTGTATTGGATTAGACTTATTATATTGTAAAGTATAAATACATTACTAAGCCTCACTTTACAGGCTAAGGATTCCAATCATACCTTTCTACATGGTATCAGAGCTAAGCCTCATTAAACCCTAGCAAACCCCTAATCTGCCACCCTCAAACCAAGCCTCAACCCTAAGCCGCCACTGCCCCTAGCTTGAAACACCCACCGCCACCACCCTACTGCCCAAACCGTCGCCACCAATCTTCAGTCCAGAGGCCGACGACCTCAAGGGAGCAACCCCTATCCCCGGCGGCCGTCGTATGCGGTGGTTCCATCTCCACCACACGCATAGGGTTTTGGTAAAGGTGTAAATCTCTCACTTTTCTAATGATTTTCAATTATTGGATGGTCTAGGGTGAAGTCCCACCTCCTGTCGGCGCTCTTAGCACTGGTTCCAGCCAAGTCGGAGCCGCCACGAGCTACGACGTGCCTCCTCTTCTCCCTACCTGTGGGCGTCACGCGCCACCGTATGGCGAACTCGAAAGGCAGTATGCTCCGTTTTTTCTCCCGATCATTTTCTCCTCTTGTGGTCTCTTCTGATTCCGGCTCGTTCTATGTGCTTCGGGCAAGGGTCCTTGTATGCTCCTGCTTCTTGCTGCTTCATTTCATGAGCTGCTCCTGCTCCTTGCTGATTTTCTGTTTATTGCTTGTTTCATCTTATAAGCTTGCCTACTTCTATGAGATTGCCTGCTTCCTTTCCTTTTACAAGCTGCTCCTGCTTCTTGCTACTTCTATTAAGCTTGTGACCGTTCACTTGAGTTATGGCATCTGACGCAAAGGAGGCTTCTTCCTCTTATGTGAATGCGTGTTTATTCCGACCACCACTAAGCTCGTTGACGTTCGCTTGAGTGGGGCCAATTATTTTGAGTGGCGCTGGCATGTTGAGATTAGTATCATGGGCATGGAGTTAGAGGATCATTTGACTACGGAGGGTCTTAGTGATAAGTCGGGTCCTGTCAAGACTAAGGCCTGGACTTGAACGAATGCTCGTCTATACACACGTCTTCTTAATTCTATGGACTCCCCTATTACTGATTTTGTGACTCATTGTCTTACTATACGGGAGATTAGGGATTATTTGACTCTCTTGTATTCTAGTAAGGACAATATGAACAGACTATGATGTGTCATACTTCTTCTTTAGCCCTCAATTTGGCGAGTCTTCCCTTGGTGAGTACTTTGCCTTTTTTAAGAGGACTTATGAGGAGTTCAATGTCTTGATGCCTATCAGTATCAAGATTACTGAGATACAACAGCAGCGTAAGCAACTTGCCATCATGTCCTTTTTGAGCGGTCTACCGCCCTCTTACGGATTCCATCCGTTCTCAGATCTTAGCTAGTCGCGAGACCCCTTTGGCCGAGGCCTTCTCTAGAATCAACCGAGCTATTCGATCTTCCTTCTTACTCTGGTAGTGATCGTGCAGCACTTGTCAGTTCTGATAGCTCCCATAACCGAGGTCATGGTCGAAGGGGAAACAGCCCACTTTGCACTCATTGTCAGCGTCCTGGTCATATCATTGAGACATGTTATCAGCTACATGGCCACCCTTCTACTATTACTACCTCAGCTCATTAGACCTTCGTGCTCCTATTGCAAAGCTCCTGATCATACACAAGATAGATGTTTCAAGTTACATGACTGACCATCCGCTCTTCGGTCGGCTAACGTGACTTCCTCTGGGGCGGACCTTACTCATAGTGATGATTGTCTCCCTGCTTCTACTCAGACGTAGTCTTCTTTGACTCCTTCCATGCACTCTGTCTATTTTGTTGCTTATCTCTCTGCATCTCCTCGCCAGTGGATTATTGATATTGGGGTCTCTGACCATATGACTGGATCAATAGGTATGATGCACGACTATTCACCTAGATCCTCATATCCGGATGTTCGGATTGCGGATGATACTTTTATCCCTGTTAAAGGGATAGGGACAGTACCTCTTCCTCTTACTCTCACTCTCACCTTACATATTATTCTCTACATTCCTGCTCTATCTGTTAATATATTATTCGTTAGTGCCTTGACTCGGACTCATCGATGCTATGCTATTTTTTCTGGTGATTCTTGTGTTTTTCAAGATTTTTTGACGTGAAAGACTATTGGTAAGGGATCGACGCTTGTCTGGGAGACTCTACGTGTTGGAGACAAAGTCACCTCCCGTTACTTTTCACAACATATCTACCATTGTCTTGGACTTTCATTGTCGTCTTGATCATCCGAAACTCTCGAGTCTCAAGCATCTCTGTCATGGAGTTCAACCCTTATCCGACCTTTTTTGTGAGTGTTGTCAATTTGCGAAACACCATAGAGTCTCATATCAATCTCGAGTTAATAAACGAGTGTGTGCTTTGGTGTATTCTGACGTTTGGGGTCTTTGTCCAGTAGAGTCTAAGGCAGGTTTTCGTTACTTTGTGTCATTTATAGAAGACTACTCAAGAATGACTTGGTTATTTTTAATGAAGAATCGTTCTAAATTGTTTTCTATCTTCACTGCCTTTTATACTGAGATACAGACACACTTTTCCATACCTATATGTACATTCAAGAGTGATAATGTCCGGGAGTACTTCTCATCTTCCTTTACCACATTTATAACCAATCATGAGATTCTACATGATTCCTCTTACTCAGATACACCACTACAAAATGGTGTTACCGAACGAAAAAATCGTTATACCCTAAAAGGACCTGAGCCCTTATGTTCCACATGAATGTGCCCAAAATGTTTTGGAGTGAGGTTGTTTAACTGTTGCCTACTTGATCAATCGCATGCCCTCCTCTGTTCCTCAATGGGAAATGCCCTTTCGTGTCCTCTTCCCAGATAGCTCTTTACACCCCATTCATCCTCTTTTCTTACGTATCTTTGGAAGTACTTGCTATGTTCACGATGTCCGCCCTACTCTTACTAAACTTAATCTCAAATCCTTGAGATGTGTTTTCCTAGGCTACTCACGTGTTCAGAAGGGATATCGATGTTATTCTCCTGAGTTAAGACGATTTTGTGTGTCTGCTCATGTCACCTTTGATAAATCTACACCGTTCTTCTCCTCTTCATCTGTGACTTCATCCTCCCTTCCTCGTCCATCTCAATCAGTGTGTGGATGATGACACTTTAGTTTATGAACTTCTCCCGCGTCCGTCCTCTCCACCTCCTTCTCCATCATCTCCACTTTTGTGTCTGTCCTCTCCACCTTCACCCCCATCTCCTCCTCTTCCTATTCGTCACGTGTACACTCGTCATCCAGGTATATCTTTTGGTACTGACTTAGCTCCGATCAGATTGGATTCTCCTTCCGTAGCTGCTCGTGCCGATCCATTGTCCCCGTCATTGGATTCCTCGTCTTCTGCTCCTTCCTCGAATTTGGATGTTCTCATCACCCTACGGAAGGACCAACGGAGGTGTACTGTATATCCCCTCTCTACTCATCTGTCATATGTAGGGGTTTCTTCTTCCTTAAAGACTTTTATCTCTACCCTAGACTCTGTCACTGTTCCTCGGTTAATAACTGAGGCTCTCTCTTCCCTGGGGTGAAAACAGATCATGTCTAAGCAGATTGCAGGCTTGCAACTCTTGAAACTAATCAGACCTGAGATCTTGTTCCTCTGCCTCCTGAGAAGAAGGCAATTGGTTGCAAGTGAGTCTTTGTTGTGAAGATGAATCTCGATGGTTCCGTTGCTCGTCTTAAGGCCCACTTGGTGGCCAAAGGCTATGCTCAAGTCTATATTCTTCGATAAATCAAGGGACATCCTAATCGAGGCCTCCTCTATAATGATCATAGTCACAGACGCATTGAGTGTTTCTCTGATGCGGATTGGGCTGACTCACCCTCTGATCGGAAGTCCATATGTGGTTATTAAATTTTTGTTGGTGGCAATCTAGTTTTGTGGAAGGGCAAAAAACGGTCTGTTATTGCTACATCTAGTGTCGAGTCTAAGTATTGTGCTCTAGCTCACTTTACTAGTGATATCACCTATCTTCATTAGTTACTCAATGAGTTGGAACTTCCTATCCCAAGACCTGCTCAGCTGTGATGTAGCAATCAGTCAGCTATCCACATAACTTCCAATCCAGTTTTCCATGAAAAACGAAGCATATTGTGATTGATTGTCACTTTGTGAGAGAAGTTATAGAGTGGTGATATCCTGTTGAGCCATATAAAGACAGGCGAGCAGTTTGGTTATATCTTAACTAAACCTTTCTAGAAATCGAGTTGAGTATAATTGTAACAAGCGGTGCATGATTAATATTTATGCTCCAACTTGAAGGGGAGTGTTGTTAGTATTCAGCATTGGGTTTGGGCCTAAGTTTGTTCTATGCTATGCTCTATATTGTATTGGACTTATTATATTGTAAAGTATAAATACATTGCTAAGCCTCACTTTAGAGGCTAAGGATTCTAATCATACCTTTCTACAATACGAATTGAAAGATTATGTCCTTATGAACAGATTTTTTTTCTGGCAGTTATGTTCACGAACCACAAAATCAATAGCTACAACCATGGCCAGTGGCCATAATATACTGGCTTCTATGCTTCCGAAGAATCAATTCCATTGACAAATAGGAAATTGACTTATCAACTCAAGACACAAGAAAATGCTAATCTGCAATAAAACTCACATTCTCAGGTGACACTAATCTCCTAAGTTGCTCCTCCGACGGAATGCGAAAATCGCACCTCATGACCCAAAGCAACTGTCCTCTTGACCCTTTCTGCAGGTCACAAATGCATTCAGGTCAACAAAAAGGATAAGTACTAGGAACCGTGGGAGGTCCAAAATGAATGTATCAAATAGCTGATCTACAAACAACAAAAAGAGAAGAGAAAGAAAAATAGGAGACTCGGAAGTTCTAAGAGTGGTACCTGCAAGTCTGCACAGTGTTTCAACCTCTTACGAAGAAAGGGCTCTGATATGTTTGGAAACTGCGCATATAGCTCATCAGCACTTATAAATGGTTGTACACCACGTTTTTCAGCAGTGCAAAACTCGCGGTATATATACACCAAGAGCCTGTTCATTATATATGTTTGAAGGCCCTTCGCAACGGGGGACATAACCTCTACATGAGGCTCCTGAAATGGCAACAAGCAAAACCAATTTGGTAGACAGTCTTGGAGAAGCAGAGGAAGCTCCACAAGTTACTATATAAAGGATTTCCATAGCACACAATTTGTATACAGCACATTGCAACACACAAATCGATGGAATTATGGCAATCAGGACTGCAGGGAAAAAAAACATATGAAGAACAATATTTAATTCCATTTTGGAAAAGTAGGACACAGTGCAAAAGAGAGCTTTTGTTTGTTTGTAGTGCACCAATAGGTGGGATTAAGCGATGAATCTTGTGCCCATCCAAAGCGATGAAAGAAAAATCAGCTTGCTCACACTGAGTAAGAGATCCAGACAATGATAGTTTAAAGACACAGCATAGGTAGCTCATTTATAGAAGTCTATTCAGCCAATCATCTCAGCATCAGTCAAGACATGGAGAAAGAAATTATAAAACATCAAGATGTAAGAGAATATTGCGTAATCTTTGTCTATATCAATATATTTACCTTTTCAAAAAAAAAGAAAGGGGGGAAAGAAGAATAGAATACATGTTAGCACATCTTCAAGCTGAAACAATAAAAGAATAATAAGAACCTGTTGGCCGACGACATTAATCCGGTCAATGCGTCTTATGGACAGTTTTCCTTTTGCAGAACGAACCAATAGGTAATCGGTTGGAGCAACTTTATGAGGAAATATAGGTGCCCTATACATGTTTGTCTCCAGACTGGATTGGAAGGAACCAGGTTTTATATCTCCAAGGAAGGGAGATTTATCAGCAGGATCAAGAATTAGAACAGTTCCCAAATTCGAATTTTGGTTGCGCAACATATCACCAGTTTGATCATCTGAAGCTGATTTCTGGTAGTAAGTACACAACCTTGCACCCATCCCAGCATTTCCCAATAGCAAGGGCCTTTCTTCACAGTACCTGAAAAAATAATAAAGTCAATGAAAACTAAAGCACAGCCAAGGAAAAGAATCTCTAAGCTTCTAGACAAGTTTCTGGATATAACATCTAGCAAAGAGTGGGGTAGGAAGAGTTAATTTAATCCTCCCAATACGCAAATGTCCAGATGCACAATTGCAAAACCAAGATAGTAATATAGGAAAAGCATCCTAATTCAGAATAAAATGTACACCTCGAGTTTTAAGAAGAAAACAAAATAAAGTACAGAATACAACCGTGAAGTGTCGAGGAACATGGGGAAAAAACAGAAAAAGCAATTAAGTTTATTAGATGAAATACAATGACCAAGGAACAGGCCAAGATCACATCATGTCACATCACTTGCTCTTTGCACCAGACTGCACATCTCAGTTGCAGAAGGATTTGGGCCAACACCTTTCAAATGCAGCACAAAAATGAAAGTTTCGCAGATCATTATACTGGCAAAAACCTGTTAAAGCAGTTACTTTGCAGCAATTTTGCACCGTATGATGTGGATCATTTGATTTTGGAAAAGTCTAGGCAAAAACCTGTTAAAGCAGCAGCGCAAGGATTTCTGCCAGTAATACTCTTGTTCCCTGATTGATCTAGCTCACAAACAAATAAGGAAGCAAGAGATCTAAAAATGTTTTCATTTTCCTCTATGTTTAGCATGCTTGGCCATGAAAAACCTTTACATTTACACCGAGTCATTTCCTGACTTATCCAACAAGCAGGAAAACGAACCACAACAAAAGGCAAATTACATTTAAGTAAAGCCATACTGAATCATTCATTTCTCCCAAACTATTCTAAAATATTACACGTCTGCTAAAAGTTAATAGTAACAATCTGGGTCCCCAACTAGGATATCACAGCAGAAATAGGATTTCTCAGGCACTATAACTCAAGCATCGACAGCCCTTCAGAAACAATATCAGAAACATCAACAGCCCTGCCACTTGGAGAGCAGAGATACCAACTTCTTTGAAGACTCAATAAATCAATAACTCAAGCAGCAGCGGGGAAAAACCCTTACAGAAACAATATCAGAAACATCGACAGCCCTGCCACTTGGAGAGCAGGTTCACGCATCGTCAAAGAAAATTGTCTCCAGTAGGGGATAAAAGAAAATTTCACATGTGAGGTTAATTTAAACACAGGTAAACCAAGTTAATGACATTTTTCATATGGAAACCTAGGTGACAGTTACTTGCAGACTCAGCTGTTGAAAGCCAATCACTCATTTACTAAATTGCCTGGAGTACTACTACTAATATGCACACAGCCAATTGACAAGAAGACTAACATAAAACAAGTTGTCAAGTTCACAGCGATTTATCTCCTTCTCATCATAGCTAACACATGTTCAATCATAGAGTGTTCAAACATTGCTTACTCCATCAGAAAAAGATGGCCATCTTTTACTGAAAGATCAGACTTCTTCTTGAAAGCTCCAGGAGGACGCAAGGACTTATTCTCCCCAGGAAGCTTCTGTGCCATTGGTAGCAAATGTATTTTCGTACGAACTAGATGAAGCAAAGAATTTGAACGTACATTTTGCTCCTGAAGTGTCTTATTGTCTTCCAACTCTTTGCCAGAATAAAAAAATTTCACAGCTTCTGTTAATCTGAAATCTGCAAAAAAGAGGAGTGGGGAGCTAACCAGATTCAAAACCAGGCAATAGGCCAATGATCACCATGAATGTGTGGCAACTGTGCAAACTCACCCCACTTTTTTGAAGCTTTTGTTTTGACAGACAAGATTGTCTCTTCAGAATCCACGTGAAGTTTACTTCCTTTGCCTCCCAGGCTCTTCAATATGATTTTTCTAGGCCCTTGCATAGGCAACTTCTCTTGTTCTTTTATCACTACCTCATTGTCATGGGGGTACCATTGGGATTTAGGCCGGTGAAAATTGGCAATATCTTTGCTGAAAAAAAGAGGTACCAAAAATATCTCACATACCACTTGAAATGTGGCAAAAGTAGCTAGCTGAAATATAACCTGAAGAACTTGACAACTCTGTATGCCACCCAAAGTCAATCATATCGATGAACAAAAAAGGAAAGGAAGAAAGCAAATAAAACAGGATTAAGACAATATAAGAAGAGGAAAAAGTCTGAACAAAGACTTGAAACACCTATTTAGAAATTCTTTATTCTCCTATCAGTAATGACTGATGACCAGTTTGGTTGTCAGATATGAATCTAACAGATATTTCTAGGTCCATCCTACAACAGAAATCGTTTCATGCAAAATTCTTTCACCTACAAGAATGAGTACATTAAGATATTATGATTGCTTGGAAGAGGGAAAGTAGCTTAAGCAAGAAACCAGATGTAAAACATGCATTTTGAGGCAAACAGCAGAGATAAGATCAGATAGAGGGCTAAGAACATGAGTTCAAAGAACAGTAAGTGAATGCTCCATAACAAATACAAGGAAACTTAACAGAGAAAATATACAAGTTTACTTCAAAAAGTCAGACAAGCAAAACGGCCATATTAAGTTAATATCTTCTCTTCAAAATGCCACCAAAGTCGACCACCCTCCCACTTACTTAGAGATGTCAATGGTCTGCTCGGGTAGATACTGCTCACCTTCCTGACATAGGGGTTTCAAAGAGAAAGATAATAAAGCAAAAGTTCAGATACATACACCAGGTGGTGGTTGCTTTAATTTGTGGTACATTGCACCAAGACCAGTCATGTTGTTTTGAGTACAAAGTAACAGCCCACATGTACCAGAAACTATCTTTAGCTACACCAACCCTCAAAATTGTCTCCGGTGACAATTACATAAAGAGAAGAGGCTTTTCTTACATGAACATATATGTAGCACATGAGAGAAGATAGAAGTGTTTGCATAATAAAGGGTTCAAAAGGAAATATTTCAGGGTACCATGACAAGAAACAAAGTTCAAAATAAAGTTAGTTTGCACAAAGCACTATTGATCATCAATGAATGTAGTTTGTATTCAGACTAGTGTTTTATAACTAATAGCAATCAGAAGTAGGTAGTATATCCTATCAAAAAAAAGATAAGGTGGCAATAGGTAGCAGAGAACTGTCAATATTGGAAGTAAGGTGGAATTTCCATTACCAACTTTGCAGCAAACAAATCAAGGACAAGAATGATTCTTCCTTTGCTTTTATAACTCGCAAAACCCATTAGTTCAACTCAAAGGGACTAAGCTTTTATGGTGACACAATTTACTAATTGTAGTCATTCATCTGCATCAGTTATATATGCTGAGAATAAGGGTGGCATAGGAGTCCAAAATTGAATTGCAATCCAATACGCACACGCCCAGACAAAT
>JAOWBR010167507.1:0-11675 GCA_028571145.1 Dionaea muscipula
TATGATTTTCTCTTCTGCATGATGGTTGGATGCTTTCGCTTGATTTGGAATCTTTTAGTGTTATGCATGATTTTACCCGGCTTCAATGACTCGTGATTCCCTTACACGAGTTATCGCCAGTAACCCGGTTTAGGGGGTTACACGTATTCTACCACATGTAAATACTAAGGTAGCACCAAAGTCTATCACAAACAACACTGGTGGCACCCGCAGTCCACCACTAAATGAAATAACTAAGGTAGCGGCAAGTCTACCAAAATGCCAGATCGTGCGTGAAACATGGGATATCCCGTCTGTCCATGTGTGTAAACTAGTATGGCGACCAGAATAGCCCCCCATGGAAGACTCCGTACAGGCCGTCGACATGACCTAAGGACGTTGCGACACCTGTAAACCCTTGTGGCCGAAGTCAAACCCCGAAGGAGACATGTCCGTTGGCCTTAAATAAATCATAACTCTTCGTCCACCTCATCACAACTCACATGATAACTCTAGTCCACTCACAAGAAAAGAATATAGAAGGCCCATAGAACAACTATGACTATCATGGATAACCATCATGATAAAACGAAAGAGAGCAGGCTAACTATAAAGTATAAACAATAATAATGATGCAGAGCATGTACTGCATGAAAGAGGTATCAAGAAAGGTCTATGAAGAACGGTATGCACAAAAGGAGGTGGACGATAGGTAAGGATTGTGTACATCCCTCACCTGAAGTCCCGCTAACACAAATCACGAACTAGCCTAAGTCACCACACTCCGTAAACCGTCACATCACCACCTACGTGAACAACCAATAGAGAAAAAACTCACTAAAGAGATCTCGTGCATGAAAAGCATGCAAAACAGGATGTTAACGTGTATAATAATATCCTAGAATGCCTCACTAAACATCCCGAAGCAAAAGGAATAAAAAACTAGCTTAAACGGACGAAGACTGCTCACAGTAGCCATTTCTGGTCGGCCGGTCCCCAAAACCGGTCGGCCGAAAATCGCCAGACAGAGAGACCCTCAAATATCCGGCCAGGAATGAAATCCGATCGGCCGGATATGCTGCATCTGCAGCACACAGTTCTTCTGCAATTTGTAAAAATTTACTAAACTTCACAACTCGATTTCCTCGACTTCCCAGGCCACAAAACAACATCAAAGGACATCAAATATTGCACAATTCAACCATCATCAAGTCCCCTATATGCCTCGATCGTCCAATACTGAACATATCAAGCAAAACGAGCTAGGTCATTCAAAAGTGCGAAATTCTAACCTTTAAACGAAAACCGATGAAACCGATCACAATCCATCTTCAACGTGATCCTCTCATCGACTCCTATTGTAGCAAGTGAAGAACAAAGAGAACCCCAATCCATCAACATCTTACCGAAAATCGACATCAACCCTTAAATGAAAAGAGAGGGAGAAAATGATCGAGATCTCACCGATGCTTGGACGAAGACGTGATCGATGATCCCCCCGTAGTGAAACCCGGTCGAGCGCAGCCTTCACCCTGGCCTGCTGTTGCTACATCTGAGAGAGAGAGGAGAAAAGCAAAGCGAAGAAAAGGGAGAGGGGGATGCGTGAGGAGGAGAGAAAAAGTGAGAGAGAAGTGGGGGTGAATTAAAACACCAAAATGCAATCTAAACCCAAGGAGGGTGAATGGGTAAAATCCCGTCTATAGAAAATGAGATTAAAATTCTCATGACAATAAAAAACACTTCCCACAGGATTCGAACCCAAATCCTCCATGAAACACTTCCTCCATCCACTTCCACACTTCCCAAATCCTCCATCCACTATCTCGGTCGGGCTATGTTGAAGTCTTGAAGAAAACCAAACCAAAATAAAATAAAAATGGTCGGGTTATTACAAATGATACTAGCAATCTTAAATTTGTTTTATTTTTGTTAGCATGATTCATTGTTTTGGTTTTGGGATTCCATTATTTTTTATATGATAAGTAGAATTTTCATGCATAGATAACTGACAATTATTTACGTTAATCTTGATTTTCAGTTTCATCATGTTGTTCAATCCACTTGCTACTATCCTGAACAAAAACAAATTAACTGGCGAAAACTACATTAATTAGAAAAGGAATTTGGACATAATGTTGATTGCATAAGGTCACAAGATTGCGTTGACTACTGTATGTCCTGAGGCGCCTCCTGGGGATGCATCCTCGGAAGAGGTGGCTGCTCATAAGATTGCGTGGGAGCGATGAATGAAGGCTAATGAGATGGCACATTGCTTCATCTTGGCTTCTATGTCAAGTGTGCTACAGCATCAGCTTGAATCCATGAAGACAACCTATGACAGGATTCTGAACCTGAAGAAAATGTTTGGGACTCAGAATCGTGCGGGGCAGGCTGGATGCCATGATGGCGCTCCTGCGCATGAATATGAAACAAGGGACACCAGTACGAGACCATGTTCTGAAGATGATGGGTCATCTGAATGAGCTGGAGGTTTTAGGGGCTGAAATCAATGGGGAATCCCAAATCGATATCATCCTTAATTCTCTACCAGAATCTTGTCAGCTGTTCCATGTGAATGTGTGTCTTAATGACCGAGATTTCATGCTAACGGAGCTTCTGATAAAGCTTCAGGATGTGGAGAAGCTGGTCAGCCAACCTGCTGTTGTGAATATGGCTGAGAAAGGTTTGACTTCTAAGCCCAAGGGGCAAAAGAAGAAGAAAAAGTCTATGCCAAAGGATTTAGCACAGAGAGGTGTGAAGAAGCCCAGAGGCAAGTGCTTCCGTTGTGTAGTATAATGCAATGAAACAGTGACAAGTAACCGGATATGAGCTCAAGAGCTCTGGTGAAGTTGGGACGAGATTGATAGAGTTAAGGATGAGAGGGAAGTGAATCACAGATGAGAAGTAGACGAAGGGAGGTGAGAAACAGAGTTGGGAGAAGGTGAAGGTGAAAAGTGGATTGGGAAGAAGACACTAGAGAGAGAAGGCTACTCAGACAAAGGAAGAAGATAGACTTAGGTTAATTCTCAAATCATTCATCGTTATCTTTACAATTATAAGGCTTGGGCCTTATATAAGCTCAATTTCGGTAAATAAAGATAAATACAAGAATAAAAAAAAATGTCATGTGTCTAGAGGCGAATAATAATCCCAACCAATTATACTATTCCGATATTCTCTCTCCAATCAGCTCAGCCAACTCCAGCTGGGCACGTGGGTGGAAAATGGCTGGTGGCGTGAACCAGAGAGGTGGAGCGCCAAGCTCAGCTGGTAAACTGTGGCGATGGGTGGCCAGTTAACTCCATGGTGCCAACTTCAAGTATCTTTTAGAATTAAACTCTGATAGATAAAGTGAATACATGGAAATAACTATAAGGATGTAAGAAGACGATTGATGTGCTAAGGCGCCATGGAATCATCATAGTTTACTCAGAGTCAGTGACTGTCGCCACCATGGAACTACCTCTGCCACTAATTCTCTTGAGAGTCCGTCGCCACCGTTAATTTGAAAGTCATCGCCCCAGTCAAGACAAGTTGACACCCATTATTATACAACAACTTCCCCATCCTTCAGAACCAGCTTGTCCTCAAGCTGAGAAGTTAGGGAATTACTTGATGATGAATGAGGTATCCTCCCACGTGGCATCAGCTGGATCAAGATTCACCCATTAAATGAGGTGTTGCTCCACCTTCTTTCCTCTCCTGATGATAACCCTCTGATCCAGCACAGCTTATGGTTCAACAATCATCTGGCCTTCACCATTCACGAGAGGGGCTTCTGGATATGAAGCGAATCCTGCCTCCACACTGCCTTTGAGCAATGACACAAGAAGAACATTGTGAATGAGGGCAGTGGGTGGTATCTCTAGCTCATAGGCAACACTGCCGATCCTCCTAAGTATCTTATAAGGCCCAAACTACCGGGCGAAAAGCTTGAGACTCCTCCTCACCGCCACAGTGTTTTACCTATACGGTTGGAGCCTCAGGTAGACCATGTCCCCTAATTGAAACTCTTTCTCTCTTCTCTTCTTATCAGCATAAGCTTTCTGCTTAGATTGGGCTCGGGCTAAGTTTTCTTGCAGCTGCTGGTTTAGTTTCTGTCGCCTAAGCTCTGCCTCTTCAACAATTCCTATGGCGGTGGCTTGGTTCATGGGAATGTTAAGCCTTGGCGGTGGGTACCCATACAGTGCTTTAAAGGGCGTCATGTGTAATCTTTTGTGGTAATAGGTGTTATACCACCACTCCGCCGCCGGCAGCCACGTTTCCCACTGCTTAGTGCCTTGCAAGCACATGCATCAGAGATAATCTTCCAAGCAGCGGTTGACCCTTTTAGTCTGGCCATCTGTTTGAGGGTGATAAGAGGTTGACATACATACCTTTGTGCCACTCAAATAGAATATTTCGCCCAAAAAGAGACTTGTGAAGACCTTGTCTCTATCGGATATTAGGGTAGCAGAGTAACCATGGAGTCTTGCCACCTGATTATGGTACAGTTAAGCCACCTTGGTTGCATTGAATGGATGGCTAAGTGAGAGGAAATGGGCATACTTAGTCAACCTATCCACGACAACTAGAATAGCATCATAGCCATGGGACCGAGGTAATCCTTTAATGAAGTCTAAGCTCACCGAGTTTCATGCTTAAGTGGGTATGGGTAAGGGTTGGAGGAGGCCTAGCGTTGAGTTCTGGGGCTTGACCCTCTGGCACACTTCACAAGCCTTGAAAATTTGATCCACGTCACTTATGAGTCCCGGACAAAAGAAATTATCTCTTATCTTTCTCTAAGTAGCCTCAATGCCTGAATGGCCACCATAGGGGGTGGCATGTTGATCTTGTAGGAGTTGGCTCCTAAGTTTTCCCGTGGCGCCGATGTATAGCTTTTCCTTATGGCGAAGCAGTCCATCAGTCAGGGTATAGGGAGGTTTTGAGTTGGGTTCAGTGGTTAGAGCTAGGATAATGCCTTGAGCATAAGGATCATCTTGATAGCTCTCTTGTATATCCTTCATCCAGTTCAGAACAACCGTCGCCATGGCGTTGCATTCTTCCTCATGGCGTCGAGATAAAGCATCAACCGCCTTGTTTTCGATTCCCTTCTTGTATTCAATCCGATAGTGCAGTCCTAACAAATTGGACATTCCTCTCATTTGAGCACAAGTAGTCAACTTTTGTTCCAACAAATGCATGAGGGGCTCATGGTCAGTCTTGATCACGAAGGGCATACCCATCAGATAATACCTCCACTTCTACACCATCGCCAGAACGGCCTTGAACTCCCTCTCGTACGTTGATAACTATTGGTTCTTGGGTCCGAGGGCCTTACTGAAATAAACTAGTGGGCGTCGCCCTTGCATAAGCACGGCTCCAATGCCTGTGGTGGAGGCATCGACCTCTATGGTGAATGGCTTGGAGAAATCTGGTAGGCCCAATATTGGGGAAGTACTCATGGCCTCTTTCTGGGCTGAGAATGCGGCGTCAGCTGCCGGTCCCCATAGGAAGGAATCCTTTTTCAGCAGATCTGTGAGGGGCTTGGCTACGATCCCATAATCCATGATAAACTTCTGGTAATAACAAGTCAGGCCAAGGAATCCTCTGAGCCCTTTTATCATTTGTGGTATTGGCCAAGTCTTCATGGCTTCAATCTTTGAGGGATCTATCGCCATTGTGCCATTGTTAATGATGTGTCTGAGGTACTCTACGTGGTTCTCAAAAAAGGAGGACTTGGACTTCTTAGCATAGAGCTGATGGCGTTGGAGGACTTCCATGACGTCACGCAGATGATTGATATGCATCGCCATGGTGCTGCTATAGATCAGTATGTCATCAAATAACACAAGAATGAACTTCTGTGTACACTTCATTCATTAGTGATTGGAATGTAGCTGGGGCATTGATCAAGACAAATGGCATCATCTTGAATTCATATTGGCCGCCATGAGTTCTAAAAGCAGTCTTGTGCTCATCGCCCTCTTTCGTCCTTATTTGGTGGTAGTCACTTCACAAGTCTAGCATAGAAAACACCCTGGCTCCTTCAAATTCATAAAGTAAATCGTCAATAAGGGGGATGGGGTAATTATCTTTCACTGTTATTGATAAGTCATGAAAAGTGACTTATCTGCACTCATAATTATGGTCCTTTAGCATTTTTATTTTATGTTTAGTTTAGGTTTAATTATGTTTTTAGTTTTCTGTTAATAAATGCCACTGCGTTTAATTAATGTCAAAAGACCTATTTTTGCGCTTAAAATTGTTCATGTTCATTTTCAGGTCTTTTACAGAGCGAAACAGTGCGTTTTGCGCTAGCCCACATGCTAATATGTTGATCACTTAAGCCCATGCAATATGCAGCCCAGCCGTGTACTGTAGGTGGAGTAAGTCAGTCATGTATTTGAAGTGTAATTCATAATATAATTCATGAGCCTTATGCCAGCAGCTCATGCAGCCCATCAAGTAGCCCATGTAGTAGGCAGCCATTAAGCAGCTACTTGCAGTCCATGTGCATCCGCCTACCATGTAAATTAGAGGATCATCAAAAGCAGCCACAGCAACATTTGTAAGCAGCGCAACCAGCATTAAGAAGCTTAGCTGCAGCCCATTGATTGCATGAAGCAGCAGCATGAAGCGGCCCATCATTAATCAGCAACCAGCAGCAGCGACCCAACATGGAGGCAGCAGGTGCATCCCATTAAGCAGCCCAATAAGCAACCAGCGTGTAATCAAAATTGAGGCAGTCGATCAGTAATTAACGGAGCCATTCGTTCAGCGCACAGCAACTTCACGACCATGGTGATCAACCACGACCGTGACGGGAAAAGAAGACCACGACCGTGATTCTCTATCACGACCGTGACGATGTCGCAGATAGGTTTTGAAAAACCTCGGCCAGCAGATCGACGTCGAACTCTTCTCCTTCTCGAAACCCTCGACCTGCAGAGCGAAGAGAGGCGATTTCGGGGCGATTGACGACTGCGGAGAAAGGCCGACCATATGGAGATTGTAATTCTCGTTCGTACCCTTGGAGATCGATGAAGATTACCTGACGTAGAAGAACTGCGAACTCTGTCCGTTGCGATTATCCTTCACGCAGTCGGAGATCTTGATCCGAAAGGAGGGTGGTGGTGACAGCCCATCCACGACGACGATTCCATATTTTCATTGGTTTGTTATCATTGTTTAGTTTTAGGTTTTGTATTTTATTATGTTGGTTGAGATTTGTCCTTGTGATCAAACCTGCTTGTATAGGATTTATGAGACTGATGTTGTAGTCATTAGGGACTATTAAGAATTCAATTTTTATCCATTCATTGACTGACAACCATTATTTGGCTAAGGTTGAATTAGACCCTTTGATTATTTTAGCGTCGAATTATTCTCTGCATGCTGTTTGATTTGTGAGACTTTATTTTTCTATCATTGGATTCATTGAGTTTAGGTTTGCGTTTAATGAATGATTGACGACCACCATTAGGCTTAGATCGAATCGAATCCATTCCGTAGAATTATTCAAAGTATCTCCAGGGAATTTAATTGGAATTTAATTAATTAGGGTTAGCAAAATTGATATCTTTTTCATCCTTTTGGAAATCAGGATCAATCGTGCCTGACAAACATGATTTGACCGAAAGGACACAAACGTGCCTGACAACCACAACCGTGGCTTCCCAAGATTCATAGGGTGATTTGCAAACTCATTTTAGACTAAACCTAAATTAATTATTTAATTCCCTTCATGTAAAATAATCCTTATTGGCAGTGTCACTTAGGAGCCGACTAGATTATAATCAAACCTAATCTGAGCACCCCATTTAATTTATCCAATTTTAATTTTCTGCATTTAATTTTTCAGTTAAATCAAAAACCCCAGAAAGATTTATTTTTCCTGCACCCGAGTTGTATAATTTCTTCCAGCGCTAGAGCTCTCCCTTGGGTTCGACATCCCTTAACTTTCATATCTGTACTGCGAGGTACCGTCTTATTATTTGGACGACACCAGTTACCTCATTAAGGCGTCGGTAGTCCACATAAAATCGCCACGATCCATCCTTCTTCTTCACCAGTAGTATTGGGGAGGCAAATGGACTGTGGGAAGGCTGAATAATCCAGAGGTGAGCATATCCTCCAGTAGCTTTTCCACCTCATCTTTCTGGAAGTGAGCTAGACGATAAGGCTGGAGTTTCACTAGCGTGACGTCAGGTACCAAAGGGATAGAGTGATCATGCTCCCTTGGTGGTGGTAATGACTTAGGTTCCTAAAAAACATCTTGGTACTCTTCTAGCATGCTCTGCACCTCAGTGGGTATAGCCTTGTCATTTTGGTCCTCCTCCATGGCGCTGACTCCACCTCCCATGGCCATGGCGTCACCATTGCCTTACTCCTCTTCTACCAGGTATAACTGTCATAGGACAACTCCTTTAGCACTCTTTCCCAGCTCCTTAGGCTTCTGTGGTACTAGCTGGCCCGACCTCTTTTTGATTTCTTTGAGTTCACACAGCTTACCATCCTTCATGAAAGAGATCTTGAACTCATTGAGGTCGATGGTATTGGGGTTGTACTCTTTCATCCAGTCTAGCCCAAGTATTAGTCACAAGTTCCCATGTTTAGAATTTTAAGATCAGCCTATAATGGTTTTCCATTCATGGTCCAAGTGAAGTTCGAACATTTAGCGTGGCTAACCATGCTCTCTCCATTAGCCACCACCACCATCACTGGATTGGTGTCCATCACAGAACACTCAACCTCCTAGACTATGGTGGCGTCGATGAAGCTTGATGTGGCGCCACTGTCCAATAAGATGATCAACTCTCTTCCTCCTGCCATGCCCCTTACCTTCAAGGCATGTTGTGGCGTTAAGCTTGAGAGTGTCTGGGTTAGGACTTCTTTCTCATCAGGGGTTTCATCTTAGCCATCGCCTTGAGCATCTTCATACACTTCCTCTTATTCTCCTTTAACTTCCATCTCATCGCCATACTCCAAGTCGTCGCCCTCCATTTTTAACAGCTTAAGGTTGCAATGGTGGCTAGGGGAATATTTCTCCTGACATTTGAAGTACCTTCCCTGAGCTCTTAGGTCGGAGTAGGATGGGTTAGTAGGATTGTAAGGCTTTGGTTGACTTGTGTTTGGGTTTTGGGTGGTGTTTTGTCTTATGGCGAGGGTTGTTGTAGTTGTGGCGATGAGTTTTGTGGTGTAGGGCTTTGAGGTAGAAGTAGGCTTCACCCACCTGGCTAGTGAGTTTATCGCCATCTCCTGAAGTTTGGCCTGTTGGAACACCTCCGGAAGCGTCCTGGGCTTGAACATCTTAACCACCGCCTTGATCTCTTCCTTCAGGCCGCCTACAAAACTTGAAATAAAGTACTCCTCAAGTTGTTGAGGATATACTTGCAGCAACTCATATCGCCCTTCTTCAAACCTCTCAACATATTCTTCCACTCTTCCCCTTTGCATTAACTTGTGGAATTCCTCCACCACATCCTTCTGGCTGTCGCCTCCAAATCTTAT
This sequence comes from Dionaea muscipula, assembly GCA_028571145.1. Classification (NCBI taxonomy): domain Eukaryota; kingdom Viridiplantae; phylum Streptophyta; class Magnoliopsida; order Caryophyllales; family Droseraceae; genus Dionaea; species Dionaea muscipula. The sequence goes on from JAOWBR010167507.1 coordinate 9,472, forward strand.
CGCCACAGCCTCCTTGAACTCTTTCTAAGTTCTCAGCTCTTCCCTCGCCATGGTGCCATAAAGCCATATCTCGGTCTTTCCAGTTAAATACATAGCCTCCATCTCAACCCGTCGCCACTCCTCTATTCCCATGATGCTAAAATACCTTTCCTCCCTCCTTATCCAACTCCTCGCTTCGGTGCCCTCAAAAGTTGGAAAATCTAGCTTTGACACATGGTAATGGTGTTGCTGTGGCGGGGGGTCGAAGCGGGTTTGTTATTGTTGAGGTGGAGGTTCAATGGGGGTATATGGTGGGTAATGTGGTGGCATTAGTGGAGGTAGTTGAGAAGATGAAGCCTGGTTTAGGGTTTGGAGGGGTTTATGACGGTTTATCAGAAGTGGTGGGTATTGGGATTTTAGTGGGAATTATGAGGTTGACTCACAGAGTTTGACAATATGGGAAGACCTAAATTGGTGAGTTAAGGATTGTGGGGTTGGATTTGGGTTCACCTGAGTTTTTCCCTTGTCTAAAGCAGAGGACAAAGGGGGTTTGATGGTGGCGTCAACGCCATGGCACACCACTGGGCTCAAATCGATTCCCAAATTGGAATTAACGTCAACAACATCAGCAGGGGAAGTCGGATTTGATACCTCTAGCTTCTCAAGCCGAGAAGAAATCTTATCAAGGACCTCTGCGAGCTTGAGCTCTCTAGACTCTTCTCTCTGCTCCCGTGCCTCCATTGACGTGAGCATTTGCCTCTGCGTCTTCATCATCATCATCATCATCATCTTCTACATTGATCCATCCTTGGAATCACCGTGACAATGGCAGTGGGATCAAAGTCCTCTGCGTCTCCCTTGGATCCAGTCCTCGTGTTCACCATTGTTGTACGGACGGTGAGAACGAAGCTCTGATACCCGTGTAGTATAATACAATGGAACAATGACAAGTAACCGGATATGAGCTCAAGAGCTCTGGTGAAGTTGAGACGAGATTGACAGAATTAAGGATGAGAGGGAAGTGAATCGGAGATGAGAAGTAAACGAAGGGAGGTGAGAAATACAGTTGGGAGAAGGTGAAGGTGAAAAGGGGATTGGAAAGTAGACATTAGATAGAGAAGGCTACTCAGACAAAGGAAGAAGACAGACTAAGGTCAATTCTTAATTCATTCATCGATATCTTTACAATTACAAGTCTGTGGCCATATATTGGCTCTATTTCGATAAATAAAGATAAATACAAGAATACAAGAAAATGTCACGTGTTTAGAGGGGATTAGGAATAATCCTAACCAATTATACTATTCTGACAATCTCTCTCCAATCAGCTCAACCAACTCCAGCTGGGCATGTGGGTGGAAAATGGCTGATGGCGTGAACCAGAGAGGCGGGGCGCCAAGCTCAGCTGGTAAACTGTGGCAATGGGTGGCCAGTTAACTCCATGGTGCCAACTTCAAGTATCTTCTAGAATTAAACTCCGATAGATAAAGTGAATACATGGAAATAATCATGAGGATGTAAGAAAACGATTAATGTGCCAAGGCGTCATGGAATCATCCTAGTTTACTCAGAATCAGGTTACTGTCGCCACCATGGAACTGCCTCCGCCAATGAGTCTCTTTAGAGTCCGCCGCCACCGTTATTTTAAAAATCATCGTGTTATACCCGTACCCTTAAAATTTGGATTTTTAGAATATTTCATTATTATTTGCTATTTATTATTATTATATTATTATTAGTATGATAATAATCTATAGTGATGTTTAGAAACCTTAGAATAGCTCATAGAAGCTAAGAAACAACTTTTGAAGTTAAGTTGTCCATTTCAGAGATAAAGGGTAAAATAGTCATTTTTATCGAAAAGTCGTCGAAAAAATATAATATTGGTATCATTGGATTCGTTATGGAAAATGGAGACCTTTGACTACCATATTGTTAGGTTTGGATTTTTTTTGGAGACACGATTTAAGTTTGGTATAACTTTTGGATTAAATTCCTAATCTATTGATTAACCATGGTTAACTAACCATGGTTAACCCTTTATTTGGATAACTACAAGGCTGGAGGGATAAGGAATCAGCAGCTCTTGCTGCTATTGTTGACCAAAAAGGGATATACATGGAAGTGTGAGTTATCCTTGATTACCTAGGAAGCTTACACCTCACCCTTGCTTATGCCTTAGCCTAGAAGGCTTTGTTAGGATGTTAATCTGATTCCTATCAGCT
>JAOWBR010167518.1:0-20769 GCA_028571145.1 Dionaea muscipula
ATAGAATGGAATTTAGACGGCAAAAGTGAGAATGAAATTTTAGCCCTACTCTATCAAATGAATATGACCGCTAATGCCTATAAATTTCATCATAATGAAGACCCAAAAATATGTTATACTATTCTATATGGTTTCTCTGGACAATTAAAGGGATAGTGGAAATCTTATCTTACCGAAGAAGAGCGTAAAACAATCGTCAATGCCACAAAAGTCGAAAATGAAGTCACTGTCTCAAATGCATATCCAATACTGCTCTACTCTATTATTAAACATTTCATTGGTGACCCTGCTCATTTTAATAATCGAACACTTGAAATACTAAATAACCTTAGATGTCCATCCTTACATGATTTTCGTTGATACAAAGATGTTTTCCTTACCAAAGTTAAAGATAAGATTGTCAACATATATATTGGAAAGAGCATTTTCTCAACGGTTTACCCAAACATTTTGCTGAAAAGGTTCGTCAAAGAATTCGGTCTCAAAATAATGAAGAAATCCCCTATAATACACTAACTTATGAGATCTTATCAATTATGTTAATAATGAAGTGTTAGCACTTTGCACAGATTTAAAGTTAAAATCCAGGATGAAATCAGAACATTATCAAAATAAGAAGGAATTAAGATCCTTTTGTAGTCAATATGGCCTTGACTTGCCGACTCCTCCATCAAAAAAGAAGTATAAGACCTATAAAATATATGTATCCAAAAAACGGTCTGAGAAACCTATATACTCTAAATCTTACAAGCCATTCAAATATTGTCGGAAACAAAAATTTAAGAGACCTCAAAATACTCAGAATACTTCAACATCCATTCAATGTTTCAAATGTGATAGATTCGATCATACTGCTAACAAATGTAATTTTAAAAAGAAAATTAACGAGTTAGCAGTAGATGACACAATCAAAAAACAATTAATGAATCTATTAATTTCTGATAATGAAAATGAAAAAGAAAAATAAAATGTCAGCAATGACGATTCTCAAGATTTCGACAATGATGTGATGATACTACAAGAAGAATCTTCAAGTGATTCAGAAGCCACTTGCGAGAATGATTGTCACGGCCTTTGTACCTGTAATAGTATCAACGTCATAACTGACACATTTTCAAAAATAATCTTTGAACTCCTAGATCATATTTCTGATCCAAATCTTAAAAAATTATATTTAGAACAATATAAAGAACTAATACAAGAAGAACATGCTAAAGAACAAATCAAAGGATCACAAGTAATTAAACCATATACTCTTAGTAAAATAATTCAAGATTGTTGTCCCTCTCAAAAAAAGGTTACAGTTGAAGATTTACAACAAGAATTAAACATTGTTAAACAACAAATCAAAGAGCTTCAACAGGAACAAAACAATGTAAAACGCCAAATTCAAACATCTTCTCTTGTTCCCTTAAAAGATTCCTTTTTACCTTCATCTAGTAAGCGACCCCTTACTATCAAAACGGATAGTAATGATGAAGACAGTTATATAAATCATATTCATTAAATCACATACCAAAAAGGTTAATTCTCATTGAATTAAAGGTTCAGTCCTTTAGACTCCAAACCATTGCACTTGTCAATTCAGATGCTGATCAAAATTATATAAGAGAAAGAGTAGTTCCTCTAAAATACTATGAGCTCACAAAAGAACGACTTCAGTCCGCTCAAGATTCTTCTTTAAGTGTCAAATATAAATTAACAAATGCTCATATTTGCAATAAAAAATATTGTTTTCGAACTTCATTTATTTTTGTCAAAACTTCATCACAAATGATTATTTTAGGAACTAACACCATTCCTAACAACCATTTATCCTTTCACTGTTGATAATAATAGTATCCATACGATTATTTTTAATAATCCTATTTCATTTATGTTCCTATCAGCACCCACAGAACGTCAAATTAATCTTTTAAAGGAATTAACCATATCAAAACAAATTAACCTTATAGGATTATTTTTAATAATCTTATTTCATTTATGTTCCTATCAGTCCCACAAAACGTCAAATTAATCTTCTAAAGGAATTAACCATATCAAAACAAATTAACCTTATAGAATCTAAGATACAACAATAGGTCTATCTTCAAGATTTTTAGGATGTTTAAACTACATTGCTGATTTCTTTCCAAACTTAAGACAATTTTACGAACCACTCTATCAACGACTAAGAAAGACTCCACCGCCATGGACAGAAGAACACACTGCCATAGTCAAGCAAATCAAAACAAAAGTTGAGATTTTACCTTGCATACATATTCCTCATCCTTAAGCGTTTTTAATCATAGGGTTCTCCCTCTTGTGACCCCTACTCAAATTGCTTCGAAAACAAGAGTTCAGATTCCACTATCAAACCGATTTTCTACTCTAACCAAGCTACCTTCCTTCTCTCCAGCTTCTTCATCATATTCATCATATGCTCAAGCCCTTCGCATTCAACCCACTAGAGCTCCAGTTACTATAACAAATGCTAAAGCTCCAGCGACCTCAAACACTTCAAACACATCAGGCAAAGAACCTCATTACTACACAAGGATATTTTCTCAAAAGATTTGTTTAGTCCCAAATCATCCTTCTCAAGACCTTAATGCCAGAAGATTGGAGCGACAATATTTCTCAATTGGTTTTAACTGGTGTCCATCTGATCCCAGAAAAACCTACGAATTCTATCAAAAAATCCTTATTGAAACCAATTCTATCAGCCTCAATGACTCTACTACCCCAAGAACTTCATATGTGACGCATTCAAAATGTACAATCCGATAGATTCATCACATGAATAAATGTAACAATACCTTTCTCCAACTCAAACTACTCTCCGGACGACATTCATTTACAGCTTTTGGTTATCAGGATTATATAGATGCATGGCACCAAGTATTCTTGGTTCGACCTTACACCCATTCCTGGTTCATATAATTCAAAAAGAACGACCCCACAAAAGATTGGAACATGTCCGTCTGGTTTTTAGATTGGTGGAAAATATTTGGTTCCACTTCTATTATATTTCCAATGGATATTCAAACGCAGTATCAAAAGTATAAAAGAGATAACCCAGCCGAATGGCCAATTCTCCAATCCTTGAGTTTTCATCAAGACTATGATGTCCCATGCATCATGGCCTGGGACTATGAGACCAAAGAGCCAGATTCAGAACTTCCATTAGAACTTCACCGAATTATTCGTGTCAAATGGTGGAAAACATTCCAACTCAATTATAAACCACCAAATGACTACAAAACCCCAGATTCACCAATTCCCATTACCTCTCAAACTGATCCAGAAAATGAAATTTTAAGCCTCAGGCAAAAGGCCGCTGCTCTTGAGAAGGAACTTACTCAAATAAGTTAGTGTGCAGCAGCTTTTGAAGATTCACAAGATCCTGATGAAGATTGTCCAGATCTAGAATTCTTCTCCAATGATTAATCAACGGAACAGATAAAAAATACTCCAAAAGCTCAAAGATGTTGTTGGACTCGCTACTTTCAAGATTCCCACGTGAAGTAGGCCATGTCCACTGTTTTGTCGTTTTTATTTTTTCATTTGAGTGCTCTAGTGTCTACTTTATGTCAATATCATCTTTATTTGAGTGTCTGTATTAGCTGGCTAGGATGTTGTCTTCTGTACATTAGCGCCTACCTGTAATAATGCTATCTGATGTAAGCCACGATGCACCTTGTAAGGAGCTAAGGTCTGCCTTCATCTATAAAAGGCGAAAACCTTGCTTCATTTCAGCATCGACTAGTTTTCAATCACTTCTAGAGAGAGAAAACACATAAGTGATCTATCTGGAGATCAAGAGCTACTAGCTTCCTATCCTGTACTGAATGTAAGGCACTTCTGTTTTAATAAATCTTTGTTTTCTGTTTCGTCATCTATGCATAATGACTTTGAAAAATCTTAAACGAAATTTGAAAATTATAAGAAAAGTTATTTATATACGACATTTTAAATTTGATATTCCTTTAGATGATCAACGAATAATAGTCCTATTTGAATACGAAAGAAGAATTATAGATTTGATGAAAGATTATATTTGTTAGCTCTCATGAAAGGACTACAAGAGTTAAAACAAGTTAGACTACGTATTCAACATCATGAACATCATTATCCTAGAAACCTCTTTTCTATCCCAATTTTATCTATACTCAAAGATCAAGAAGATATGATTTTAAAACGACTTAAAACCCTCTCCTCAGTGTAACTCTCCAACTTTCACTTAAAACTACTTCAGTAGCTTTTGTAAGAAAACAAGAGGAAGAGTGAACGAGAGGACAACAAAATCTCGCCTGATATGGCTCAATCCTTCAGTAGCTTCTGTAAGGAAACAAGCACTAGACTCGACAAAATTACAAATGCTATGAATTACGCTCAAGCTCAAGAAATGACTAAGAAGAAATTGGATAATGAACTTAAGAAGCTTCCATTAAACGAAGATGATGGCTCGACAGCTTTGTTGCAGATGTATGAGGAGAACCTATTCGATATTTTCTTCAGCCTTATGGAAGTGACAACTCATATGCGGTTCGTGAAGAGAATACTGAAAGATTGACAATGTATGATGCATGTGATGAATTGTATGATGCTTTTGTATTTGATACTTGACTTTGGATACATGCGTTTGTATAATGAATATTCGATACTTTTTGCTGTGTTTTTCATGTAAGCTTTTTCATGTAAGCTTTATGAAGTAGATGGGATGTTCTGATTTTTTTTTTTATGTAAAACTTAAATGCTATGGGTGTAAACTTTTATGTAAGCTCCTATGTTATCTGCTCCTTTTTGCTCTGTCTGCTTCTTGTGCTTGTTGTTGTTGGATGTAAACTTTTATAATCTGGATTCTGGACTACATGGATGTACACTTTTATGTAAACTTCTTCTTCTCTTGCTTGTTGTTCCCTGTTGTATTTAGTCAACTTTTTTTCTGCTCCCCACGACTCAGCTGCTCATATTGTAGCCTACTAATGGAAAACAATGTCAGTGATCCCATGTAAGCTGCTCAAATTTATGGATTTCCAAATAAATGATGGATAATGTTTTATTCTTGCTTAGGACATCTGTGGTGACATTGATAAATTGGTCTTGTTGCAAGCCAAATATGACGTAAAATTTTGTTACAGATGTTCGTCAGTGAACTTATTTATGATATTTATGATACAGCTTTTAGCAAAAAAATATAACATTGTATTACAATTTTTTTAGCAAAAAACTCTAAGGAGTAAAATTTCAATTAATAGAATTATGGTCAATATTTTTTTAGTAAAAAAATAAGTAGAGGTGTTTTGGTCAAGATAATTACAATCCGAGCGTATTGTCCGTGAAACAAACAAACACCTTATATATCCGGATTGGATTAACAGTCCAAATCCCTAATTCCTTCATTCACGATCCCTCATCTTATCCAGCACATTAGTTATCCGACTAAAATTATATATTCAAATCAAATGGGTCCTAAGAGCGTAAATATAAAATCAAGCATCAGTAAGGACTATCAACCGATCTCAATATGCCCAAAGGAAACCCAAGCAAGCACAAAATGACGATGGCAGACTTTATACATGAACTCTTGGCATCTCTTTCAAATGAAACGGGCAAATAAAAATTAGAAAATGTGAACTTCAGGCATTACCTTACCCATGATGCAATATGACACCGAAAGCCTAAACACTTTATGCTCGAGCATTTAATACCTTCCAAAGCACTTCCTCACACACATCTATAGGATTGCCTAATCGCAAAGTTAGCAAGGCAGGATATTAATTACTGGACACTTTTCAAAGCAATTTACACATCCTACGAGTTCCAGAAAACAAAACAGCATCTAGATTCTCCCACCACCTCCTCAGTTTACATCTTTACCCAGCTACGATAAAGAGATAAAAGCATTCCCAAGTGCCAGCCTATTGATTTAAAGCCACCAAAACAAAAGAATAAGAGAACCACATCATCAGAAGCTCATTAAAATGATGCATTTAGTAAAATAATAGCTGAAACTCCACTATTATCTCGACAGTAATCTCCCACTTATTCATCACTTTCAGTCATTTAAGCAAACCATCAAAAACCAAAATCATTCAGTTGCATTTATAGCCTAGACTCAGTTGCATTTAAAGCCACCAAAAAAAAGAATTAGGAGAACCACGGCATCAAAGGCTCGTGAAAACAAGGCACATTAATCAGATATCAGCTGAAACTTCACCATCATCTCCACGATAATCCTCAGAATATTCATCACTTTCCAGTCATTAACCAAATAAGAGATAACATTAAGCATTTTGTTCACAAATCAAAAGGGAGCTGAAGCATTAGATACTATGTACTGCCTCAGAACAGCTATATTTTGTTTCAGAACATACTCGGACAAAGAAATCATGATCTGTCATCTCCATTCAATCAATTCCTGTTACGCTTTTAGATATCGAGGTATCAGCACACAGTTAAAGGATTACTGAGGTAGTAATTGCTAACTTCACTTAACCACAAGTTACTAATGATTAACTCAGGAGGCGTCTGCCAATAGCACGACTTCTTCACTCAGGTGAAACCATGTTAACATGAGATTAGACAGCTATGAACATTGGCTGCACCATGAGATTACTCTCCAGAACAAATACACATGGAAAGAATCTACCACATCCAAGTCCTACTCTAAATAAAGTGGCTGCTACTAATGATTCCTCCAAATAAGAAATGAATGATGTTTAATAGCATTATTCCATATGGTTTTTGCAATGATAATCACTAAAACCTCCAAAAGCATTGAAATTGTTGTAAGACCCAAACATCAAACCAATGCATGATTTTTAGCCAACTTCAATGATTTTCTAAAAAGAATCATCACCATCATCGTCTAAACCTTATCTCGGTGGGGTTGGCCACATGTATACTTTTCCAGTTTATACGATCTAAGGAAACAATCGTGGTAAGTTGCAACAACTTATAATCTCCATTAACCACCTCAGTCCAAGTTCTCTTCGAACCTTCCTCTACTCCAGTTTCCGACTAATTGAATCATTTTCTCTTCCCTTTTCCTTACAGGAGCTTCACATGGTCTACACCACACATGACCTTCCCATCTCAAGCAACTCTCTCTTACCTTCTCAACCACTCATGCAAACCCCAATTGCTTACGGATCTATTCATTAGGTTCCTATCTTCTAAGGTAATGCCACGCATCTCCTTGAAATACACATCTCAACAATGGCTAGTCTCCGTGTGTGTGATTCTATTTTATAGCCCAACATTCTGAGCAGGTTGGATTGCACTTCCATAGAATCTACCTTTTTAATTGCAAAAGTATCCTCTTATAAAAAAGAACACTCCAACCACTTCCATTTTTGCCACCCTATGTTGATCTTATGTGTGCTACATCGACATCAATGTTACCATCTTCTTCTATAATAGAACCAAGGTATCAAAAAGAATCTATTGTACCTAACTTCCAATCTTCACACTCCATATACGTATCTTCTAGGCCTATATTTCTAAAATTAAACCTTATATATTATATTTTATTCTTACTTACTTTTTGCCCTTTTCCCTCAACAGCCCTTATCTAGTCAGTAGTCACTCAACACATTTTTCATGCCAGTTTAGTCTCATCCATATCATCCGAGATAACATGCACTATAGAACTTCCCTTTATATATCTTTAGAGATTTCTTCCAAAACTAACACAAAGAGATGTAGGCTAAGCGTACATCCATAATGAACACCAAGAGTGACTAGGAAATCACAAGTGTCACCTCCAGCTGTTGTATCACTTCTAGCAGATCTCTCATACATATCCTTAATGGAATCCATATATTTCCCATACATACCCACCATACTACTCTTGGAACACCACCATATGTTTCTCTAGGTCAATGAAAATCATATGTAGATCCTTCTTCTTTTCTCCAAACTTCTCCACCATAGTTAGCATTAGAGGTGTTCAACGGGCCAGCTTCCGGGTTCCCGGACCAGGTCCGACCTGACCCGATATGAAAAACCAACAGATAGACCCGACCGAATACCCAGCTTCCGGGTTGCCGGGTAACCGAGTCTGGTCCCGAGTTGACCTGATTACCTGATCAATTTAAAAAAATTATATTTTAAAAAATTATTTCATTTTTTTATTATAAATAAATAATAAATATTAACTTTAGTGAAAATAACTTGATCTTCTTTGCCAAAAGACTAAGAAGTTATTGTTAATGTTGAGGGGAGCTCGTCAATTTAAGCACTTTCATCCCTTCATTCATTTTTCTCGTGATCGATGTGGGAAACAAATGAGTTGACAAAGAATTGATATAAGGAAAGGAGTTTGGAGCTTATATAAGGAAGTAAGGAACCAACACCTTCTCCCACATCGACATTCTTAAAATAGAGAAAGTAGTATGGACCTTATATAAGGAACTAACTCCTCAATTATTTCTACTTTTGAGATATAAAGGGATGTCCATACATATAAATTTAAATCTACTTTTGAGATATAAAGGGATGTTCATACATATAAACATAAACATACATATAAACAAAGGAATGTTCATATACATATAAACATATCTATAATATAAATAAGAAAGATGTTTGAATTTTGAAAATAAGGTTAGTCCTACGTGGACAAGAAATTGTTCCTTGCTATCCCACGTGTGTTTCAATTTGGAGGGAAATACATTTTCTTTTCCTATGTCCCATCTGTCATTTGCAGACTTGAAGCAGGAGTCGGAGCAAAGGCAAAGCGGATTTCCAACTGAAGCAGAGCAAAGTAGCAGCGATTCACACCACACGGCGCCCACGCGACGGAGCAAAGCAGCAGCGATCACCGAAATTTGAGAAAATCAAAACCGGTAAACCTTCGATTCACACCATTAACCTTTGAATTTAGGGGGTATCATTGTGAATTTGGAGTGTTTTACTTCAGAACCGGTAAATTGGAGTCGATAGGTGTGGGTGTGTGCAGTGGATTTGTGCGATGTGTGGATTTCCTCGAGCTAAACTTCCCAGCACCATGAAACCCCAAATTGGAACTCAAATTTCTTGATGGCAGAACCGGGGAAGGTACACATACCCACTACTATTTTTAGTGTACAGAAGAAGGGGAAAAACCCCCTGCTATGCGACACAGACCCACTGCTATTGTTAGGGAAGAGAAGAGGGGGGAGAGGGGAAAGAACAAACAGTACTGTGTACTATTTGTGTGTGTACAAAACAAGGGAAGAGAAGAGGAGGGAGAGGAGAAAAAACCAAAAAAAAAGGAAAAAGCAAACCTTCCAATTGTTGTGTAGAAAGGAACGAACGGCCATGGAGAAACCAAGGAGTGAGAAATCAAGCAGCAAGTACAGCATCAAGAACTTTGATTAATTAAGTCAATCTTCCAATTGTTTGTGTAGGTTGTGCTTGCTCTAGGTTTGGGTTTGTATAGATTTGTGTGTGTACGTTGTGGTAATTGGTTTGTGTAGGTTGTGTTTGCTCTAGGTTTGAAAGAACTCAATTATTTATTGTAATTGATTTTGGTAGCGTTTTCTGATAGTATGTTTGATTTACTGTAAATCAATCAATGTGTAATTGTACCTCATGTTTGATATATAGCAATAACATACCATATCCCATGTAAGATTTCCAGTAACTTAATATAATTGAGTTCTTCTTTTATAATTATGTTCATGTTTGTGTAGCCTTCTTGATCGCCGATGGACCCATAGTTACCTAAGGTTTTTTTTTTTTTATCTTTATGGGTTTTTTGATTGACTGTGACTGATTTGTTGAGTCATAGCACAAGTTTGCATTTTTTTTAGGTTTGTGATCCGGAAGCTTTTTACAATACTTGGTTTTTTTCCTAGGATTTTTTTAGAGTTTTTCTTCAAATCAATTACATTAATTGTTTTTTGTTTTTTTGGTAGGTTTGAGTTTTTGAAAAAAAATATTCGTATGATTTACTGCAAATCAATTATTTACTCTAGGTTTTATTTTTTTCCCCTAAATTAACTGTAATTTATTTACAACTATAGTTTTTTTAATCAGCTACCTTTGTATTATTTTTTTTTTAATTCTGGTCTACACCTTTACAGAAAGAGTAGGAGTTGGAATACAATCATATTTGCCATTGCTAGAAGATATTAATCTTTTAACATGTATTAAACAGACTAGACGTTGCTATAGAAGATATTACTACTCTTATTAATATTCCACTTATCTCATTCCACTTATCTCTGTCTTACAGAAACACAGCAAGGGAAATGAAGACACACTAAGAGAAGAAAAAGAAGGCAAGGAAACTGCTTTATAAAACAACCCTACTGCTATTCAAATTTAACGTGCAATTATTTTTTAAGCATCCCTCTTATTTTTTTATGTTTTAATTTTTCAGGAACACGATAGCGGAAATGAAGATATACTGACAAACAAGAAAATGCTTTACTTCTGGTATGACCATGACTACTATTTGAATTTAACAACCACACGATGACCATGTTTTACGATTATGACGGACGTAAATCTATATAATAGGATTCAAAACGTTCATTGGCTCAATAGGCAAGACGCGAACGAGAAAGAGTAAAGAGAATAAGAATGTTGCAACCAACAACTAACAGTACTAATCCCGTTGACAATAGATGAAAGGAAAATAGTTGAGCAACAATTCCTTATATATGTCCTCGATGAATTGGTAAATTGACGTGCTTATTTTTTTGTTAATATCTAATAATCATGTCATTTGCACCAGTGTTAAATATCTTTTGACAAACAAATTTATGTGATGATAATGATGGTGAAATGAGCTGATCGAATGTAATATCTAATGTTTCTGCCATATCAAATCGTGCATTAGTTCAACATGTACGGCGTGGTCGGGAATATTATGTCAAAATAAAAGAAAAATATGACCCGTCAATGGTCTGTAACATTCTAAGGCACGGGTATACCCCCGTCGTGTCGAAGGCACAGGTATACCCTAGTAAATATATAAATAATAAAAAATATAAATATAAATAAATAAAATATAAATTTACTTTTGAGATATATAAAGGAATAAAGGGATTTACTTTTGAGATATATAAAGGGATAAAGGGAAATAAGGGGATGTTCATACATATAAATAATAAATAATAAATATAAATATTAGTATTAGCATTATTAGCATTATATCCCAAGGCAGAAGTAAACCATCTCAGTCCCATGAGGATAAGTAAACATAGATGAATCAGCCCTGCTACGAATAAATCCCAAGACTTTAAAAAAAATTAAATGGTAATATCTAGAAATATATTCTCACTCTAATACCTCATTATTATTTTTTCTTCGTATTCCATAAATTTTAATCTATATTAACAAATTACATCAAGGAAAGGAGTGTGAAGTTTATATAAGAAACAAACTGATCTTCTCCCACATCGACATTGCTGAAATAAGGAAAAGAGTTTGGAGCTTGTATAAGGAACCAACACCTCTTACATCGACATTCTTGGGATAGAGAAAGTAGTGTGAACCTTATATAAGGAACTAACTCTTCTATTATTTCTCCAACATATAAATCGACTTTTGAGATATAAAGTGGATATATAAATCGACTTTTGAGATATAAAGTGGATGTTTACTATCTTTTTTTAATATATAGAAGTCAAAGTTAATTTTAATATAAGTTATTTTATTTTATTTTTGAAACCGGATAACCAAGTCACCAGGTTCCACAAAAAATCATGACCCGGTACCCGGTATAGTAAGAGTCTGGACCGGGCCCACCCGACCTGGTATATAACCAGGTGCACCCAACCCGGTCCGTTTAATGACCAGGTCGAACCAGATAACCGGGTCGAACCGGTCACTATGTACACCACTAGTCAGCATCAAATAATCAAGTAAAAAGCTTCCACGGTAGAATGTCACGACGTGAATCAAAATTGATTTTCCAAAATTATAGTGTATCGTCTTAACCTTTTCTCAACCACTCTTCCTATAACTTCAGGGTATGAATCATGAGCTTAATACCTCCATAGTTTGCACAATCCACATCACCTTTATTCTGTAATGAAGCACGAACAATTGTACTCCTCCACCGAGTATCAGCATTTTCTTTCCCAAAACTAAATTAAAAAGGCCAGAAAACCACTTTTCTCCCATGAGCCCTAAAAAGCCCAAACTTCAATCGACATCTCCATCAGGACCCACATCTTTATTAAGACCCATCAATCTCAAAGCTTTCTACATCTCTACAAACTTAATGTGAGACATATATAATTGTAGGTTTTTGCTCTTTCTTCTCTACTAACTCCCAAATTTCCAATCTCACCATCGTCTTTGTTCGAGAGCTTCTAAAAATAGTCTCTCCACCTCTCCTTAATATCCTCGTCATGAATCAGAACTACATTATCTTCACCTCTAACACACTTGACATTACTCAATTCCATGCTACGTTTCTCACGAGCCCGAGCTAGTCTACAAACATCCTTCTCTCCCTCCTTTGTACACAATCTAGCATAGAACTCATCATATGCCTTCAATCTTGCTTCTTCGATTATGTGAAAGTGTCTGAGATACTATTGTTAACAAAATGAATGTAGAATAGAAAAGTTTTTATTGTTTCATTGCTCAAAAGGATATATATATATATATAGTACAAGACAAAATACTCTAAATAGCCTTATCTAACAACACTCCCCCTCAAGTTAGAGCATAAATATTGATCATGCCCAACTTTTAGTAAGGATATCACTAAGTTGTTCATTAGTCTTCACATGCTTAACTCGATATCTCCAGCTTGCAACTTCTTTTTCACAAAGTGACAATCAACCTCAATATGCTTGATCTGCTAATGAAAGACTAGATTGGATATAATATGAATGGCAGATTGATTATCGCACCGTAACTAAGCAGGGCGAGGGGCTGAATATCTCAACTCATCAAGTAACTGCCGAATAAAGGTGACATCACTGATTAAAATTTAAATATGCAAGTGCACGATACTCTGACTCGGCACTAGATCGGGTAACAACCGGTTGCTTCTTACCCTTTCACGAGACTAAATTTCTACCGACAAAAACACAATATCCAATAATAGTAAATCTTCGATCAAACGGTGAGCAAGCCCAATCTGCATCCAAAAACCCCTCTATACGACGATGTCTATGATTGCTATACAACAAGCCACGACTGGGGTGTCCCTTGATGTACTTAAGGATATGCAATGTTGCTTCCCAATGAGGAATGCGTGGATCAAACATAAACTAACTCACAACACTCACAAAGAATGCAATATCAGGACGGGTAATGGTGAGATAATTCAATTTCCCCACTAACCGTTTGTATCTCTCTGGATCATCAAATACTGCACCTTCTTCAGGTGCAAGCTTCACTCCAAGAAGCATGGGAGTGTCACTGGGTTTTGCACCCATCATGTTAGCGCATACTTACGCTCAGAGATAAAAAGATACCACGCTTACAACTAATCACCTTAACTCCCAGAAAGTACTTCAAAGGTCCAAGATCCTTCGTCTGAAAATGGCTCTGAAAAAATCCCATCAGGGAAGTAATCCCTATACAATCATTCCAAATTTCAAGACCACAAAACTGAATTTCCCAAATCAGGCACAGACAGATTGCTTCAAACCATATAAAGCCTTCTTCATCCGACAAATGTATCCACACTCCCCCTGAACAACAAATCCGATGGGTTGCACCAAATAGACTTTCTCCTACAAAGCACCATGGAGAAAGGTATTTTTGACACCAAGCTGATACAACGACCAAGAACAAGAGGTTGCCAACGAGATTAGGAGCCAAACAGAGGCAATCTTGGCAATCGGAGAAAAGGTATCAGTATAGTCAATACCGTAGACCTGTGCATAACCTTTGGCCATAAGACCGCCACAGATCCATCAGGATGGACCTTGACCATATAAATCCACTTACAGTCAATAACTGTCTAGCTCGTAGGTAAAGGAACTACATCCCATGTCTGATTGGCCTCAAGGGCCTCCATCTCCTCCACCATAGCCTGCTTCCATCAAAGTGAAAAAAGAGCTCAGACAAAGACCAAGGAATGAGAATGAAGTCAAGAGCAGAGATGAAGGCCTACAACTTAGATAACACTCCAACACAGAAGATATGAGGAGACATGGGATATGTAGCACAACTACACTGACCTTTGCGCAAGGCAATAGAAACATCCAAATTTGAAGGCAAAAACGCAAGTGAGGAATCCAGTGAGACGGGAGCAGTAGTGGACGCAGGAGAGTCAATGGAAGGCTGAAGAACATCTGTGGAACCGTAAGAGATCACAAGGTGATGGCCGCGAGTATAAACCTGAAAAGGCAGAGGAACCAATGAACCAGATAAAGAAGCCGGGGAAGGAACTGGTGGAAAGAAACTCATGGAGAAGTTGGTGGAGGACTTGGTGCAACCGGAAATAACTCATAGATAAGAATATTATTCACAGACAAAGACTCTGGTGGTGACCTAGGTGTGGAAGAGAAAGAAGCAAAAGGTGTAGCCTCATCAACCACAACATCAACAAAGATACAAAAATGTCGTAAATCAGGAGAATATCACCGATATCCCTTCTATGTACAGGAGTAACCCAAAAAGATACATTGCAGAGACTGAGCATCAAGCTTCGTAATGCCGAGCCGAATGTCTCGTACATAACATGTATAGCCGAAGAGCCGCAAGGGTAATGGATGCAGAGGCCGATGAAAAAATAACACTCAGCAGAGAAACTTCCCCTAAAGAACAAACGATGGCATCCGGTTTATCAAATACACAGCAGTCAAAACTGTTTCACTCCAAAAAAACTTAGGCACCCTAATCTGAAATATAAGAGCGCAAGTCACCTCCAACAAATGACGATTCTTGCGCTCCGCAACCCCATTCTAAGGAGGTATCAAGACAAGAAGACCGATGAATAATACCGTGTCGATCATCCCGATACACAAAATTTGAGGTCGAGCACCCTAAGGAATTCAGGTGGGCCGGAAGTCTGATAGGGACACCCTACACTTGAAATTACCAATAACTAAGCAGGGGACTTTCCTTTGCTATAACCTCACTCCTCATAAAATATACATTAGATGCTCGAACTTTAGCTCTATACTTTAGAAGTTCAGTTTTCACCTCACCAAAACAACTAACTTAAGCATCAAAGGAGTAATCTCGGGCCAATCCTCGGGACCTTTCTAACAGTTTATTGCATATGTCGTGTGTTGCGTGTGCATGAAAGGGACCTTATAAGGTACTTATATAAGCCTAAGAATCCGAAGCATGGTGTTATGTCGATGATCCCGGTACACAAAATTTGAGGTTGGGCACCCTAAGGAATTCAAGTGTGCCAGAAGTCCGATAGGGGCACCCTACACTTGAAATTACCAATAACTAAGTGGGGGACTTGCCTCTGCTATAAATACCCCCTCACTCCTCATAAAATATACATTAGATGCTCAAACTTCAGCTCTGTACTTTAGAAGTTCAATTTTCACCTCACCAAAACAACTAACTTAAGCGTCAAAGGAACAATCTTGGGGTAATCCTTGAGACCTTTCTAACAATTTATTTTGTATGTCGTGTGTTGTGTGTGCATGACACAAGACACGTCAATTGCTGAGAAACGAGTCGACAATAGGTACTAAGGTAGTCCAAAGCAGATTGAGATATGAGAATCACTTAGATTTGTATTATTCCCCTTACCTTTCTCAATGCACTAGGTTATTTATTTTATATATAGCAGGTATGCAACAATACGCAAAAGGCAAAAACTCTACTGACACTCTCACATAAATGACCGAGAATACCCAAAAACAAGATTTTTTTTCTATTTACACCAAGTTGACAATTGAACTTTACAATGCCAAATTGATTTGGTGTCCTGGTGATTGCTCTCGAAACAAAGAATGATTCCTCCACGAGGGATCACTAGTGATGTTCAACACCAGGATTAAAGAAGGGGAAAAAAACCTCCAAACAACCATTCAAGAACTGCATGAACCAAAATCAGGATCTACCCCAGTAGCTGTACAACATTTTGTATTCCTCATCCAACTTCCCAAGTCCACAAAGGAAAAGACCGATAACCTTGCTAAAATTTATTAAGAGCATGTAGATGGAAGACCAGAATTCTAGCAGGAAAATCAATGCACAATTCTACTATGCACACTGCAAAAGATGCTCTGTCCACAAAGCAACATCATAATCAAGCCAAGGAAAAAACTACCTAAAGTTGATTGCTTCCGCATACAACCAAATCTAAAAGAAGGCCTCACCCCTAGCCATGTTTGTTCTGAGCCAGCTAAAGGCCTTGAATGAACCAGAAAACATGCCAAGCCATCAAACTCAGATGAGAACAAACAAGGATTAAGTTGTAGATCAAAGAGCCAAAAATAGTTCTGATATGCTCCTGTCGAATCCGATTTCCCCATCAAGCAGCACTTGATTTCACCACCGAGCCACAAAAAGGTAGAAACAACAGGTAAAGAGAAACATCAAATTGCAACCAAATCAAAGTTCAAATTCACCTTGCTATTCATCCATATATCACTAGGGACGATAAGCGTGAGCACAAAACCCTCACTCCATTATCAACATCATAGACATTTCATTACTCGAGAAGAAGTATCCAAATTCAACGACGGTACAGGTAGATTTCAATCTTATTATTGCAAGAAGGGTACACAAGATTCAGCAGAACACACAAGGGTAGCCGGATAACAAAACTGAATCCAAATCTAAAATTCAAAGACGTACTTACTTCTTGTGTCTTCTCCCTTTCTTTGGACCCCATCCGATGAGCTTCGCAACAGGACAGCCACATCTTTTGCGAAAAAGTAAAACCGCACGGCCGTTAGGTGGCGCCATCTTCCTCAGCTCAGCTCTAAGGCACTCATAATCCGGATTCGTCTCGGTCCCTCCCTTCCACGGCAACCGATCGACGTCATTCGGACCCGATTTCAAGCACTCCTCCGTCTGGAGCTGCAAATCGAACTCCGTCGCCTTCTTCATCCCATTACACTTCGGATTATCACATTTTCTCGACCGGTAGCCGCAGCAGAGCTCGAATCCAACAACAACAAACGCAAAGACGGAGACAAACCCTAGGAGATAGAGCAGAGGCGACTGGTGGATGATGGAGGAGTGAGAGAGGAGGAGAGGAGGGAGGAGGAGAGAGAGGGAGTTGAAGATGTAGGAGAAGTAGGAAGTAAGGAGAAATGTTCCGGAGAAGAGGACTAGGATGAGGATCAGGAGATCGAGGGTAGCGGTGGCAGAGGGATAATGGCGGCAGAAGAAGGGAGAGGCGGAAGAGGATGAGGAGTGATGGTGGTGGTTGGCGGTGGCGGAATTTGAGGTGTAGGGCTTCTTGGGCTTGGAGAGGGAAGGAGAGGAGAGAGAATTAGAAGGCATGGCGGTGTCTCTGGTGGTGGTGGAACGGGGGGATGAGGAGAGAGAAAAGAGGAAGGAGCATGTTTGTGAGAGAGACTGAGAAAGGGGCGTAATTGTAATATTAAGAGGGGGATGGGGTGACTTTCGACATTTTCTTCTACTTTCTTCCACTTCACTCCTCAACCGATTTACAAGTAGGGAGGAGTCGGCTAAGGACTAGGGACGTCAAGGTGCTTCCGTGCCAAATATTGACTTGTAAGAAATCCTTTGATGTAGAGATAATGAGATTTGTAAATATTTTTCTACAAATATCTTAAGATATTTTATTATTAAAAAAACGACGGCAAATATTTTTGATCATAGGATTTTATTTATAAATGAATAGCTTTTAAGCTCAACTCATTTATTAATTGGTTGATAATAAAGTAGGTGAAGTAGTTACTAATAAAATGGGATGGGACGAGAGTAATATTAATATTTTTAATAAAAGTTAATTTTTTAATATTATTGTTATCATCCCTTTTTGCAGGCGATGTCGTGGACGCGTTCTGAGTGTCACCTGTCCGCCACCTTTGTAAATTCTCGATCAGGATACCTTCGCAATCCGGACACCTTCGCGATACGGACACCTTCGCGATACGGACACCTTCGCGATCTGGACACCTTCGCGATCCGAACACCTTCGTGATTCGGATACTTCTTTGGGGGGTATCATCTGCACACGTAGTAAACTCAACGTTAGAGGGCCTCAAGGTTGGTATCTCGGGAATATCCTCCGATGCTCAAGTCAAATATGTTCCAGATGATAGAATCTGAATACTTGAGTCAGAAAATTTTCCGCCGAGTTGAACGTACCTGAATAATGGATTTAGGACCTCTATTTATAGAGGAGGAAGAAGGTATTTGTGAAATGTCGATATTGCCCTCATCTTTTGTTAAGGGACATTCCGGAATACCCCCGAAATGTCCTTTAGGCCTTGGCCCATTCTCGTAGATTTGGATCGGATCCGCGTCTGGTCCATCTTCGTGCGATCAAAACTTCCTTCGGAGAATTCACCCCTATAGGGGTCTTCAAGAAGTGCACACCCTCGAAAGATGCACACCCTCGAGCGGTGCACACCCTCGAGAGTTTGATCGATTTGTGGATGTCCATGACCAGTTGGAAATGACCTCGATGAAGATGACCAATCTATAATCGACCGAGGAGGAGGATGTCCGGTCCGGAGCCGGCATCGAGAGGTGGCCGACCTCCATTTCTTGCTGATTTTCACTTGAATGTCCATTGTGGTCCTTTGTGATTTCATGTGTGGCTTATTGTGATTTGTCTGTTTGGCATTATGAGATATTCTGTGATTGGCCTGCGTGGCTTGAGATGACCTATGTGAGGTCTATGACTATTATGATTTATTACGTCTTATTCTGTGAGGACTGTATTGTGTAGCCACACTCAACTACTATTATATATGGATTATCCCGAGAGGACACGTGAACAAGATGACAAGGACGGATCGACCATACCGGAGTACGGAGAGACCCGACCCGGCTCGACTCGACCACCCGACCCATCCTACCGAGTCGAGTCCGGCATGCCTCCCCCTTTGCCTATAAATAGGCCCCCCATCCCCCTTCAGGGGGACGATCTATTCTCCTTCTCCGACCGAGCCCAGCCTCCGCCTACGCCCCACTCGGACCGAGCCGAGTAGAGGCACTCGGAAGGCTTCACCCGGCTCGGGCGGTCGACCACCTGACCCGAGACCAGTCGATCGGTGAGTGTCCTGGACCCCCGCCTATACATATGCCCCCTCTCCTTTTCATTTCAGATCTCTTTTCTGCTGGTCCGAGCCGTGCCCGCCTCATAGAGCCGTCCGGCCTCCACCCGGCCCGGCCCAACTGCCACCACCTGGCCATTTTCTGACTCGGTCGTGCCTCCCTTGGTCGTACGCCCATTTAGTGATACTCGCCCGTCCGCCTACTCTGACTACATTACGCGACTCTCTCTCTCTATACTCTTTTTTTATATTTTCCGGTTCTCCCCGTAAGCGGGTGTTACCGGCCATTTCGGGCACTTGCTAACTTAAGCATCGGAGCGGTCTCCCCGGAGTCACACCCTGGGGTACCCTCTGACGCTGTTTGCTTGTCCATCTCAGGTCAACGACAACGGGAGGACGACGCACTTGGACGAATATGAGTCACCTTCATCATCATTCACTTCTCCCCCAAGCCGACCGGGACCTCCGCCTTCGCCCGATCGGCATCGGGACTTGGATGTATACCTTTGGGAGGTTTTAGATCTAAAATCGGATCCAGGATTTTTCAGACGTAACAGCTATCATTTTGATGTTCAGCTATGACTGTTTGTTGAGTCTTTGCCTCCATGGTTCTCTACTACTGTTGTTATATTATTGATATACGAGTATTCACCCCTACTTTAGTGAACAAGGAGATCAAACGGTTGAAACTGGGTTTTTCTCTCGCTTCAGAACCCGCTCGGGACGCCTACTCGGGTCACCCGCTCGGGGTCCAGGTCCAGGTTTGTCTCTGGCATCCTTTCCATCATTTGAAGTCAGGAGGTACTTTCTTGATCACTCAGGGATGCCCGCTCGGGGAACCCTCTCGGGACACCTGCTCGGGGTACTCTCTGAGTCGACTCAGTGACTCACTTGTGGCACATGCTTCACTTTACTCTTCATGCTTCATCTCACATGCTTACCCGGGGAGCTCGCTCGGGATCCTTTGAGGAAGTCGATGGTCTACTTAGGTCAAGCCCATTTCCACTTGGTTGCCCGCTCGGGAAACCTGCTCGGGGTAACCCGCTCGGGTAACCTGCTTGGGTAACCCGCTTGGTGGCCTGTCCAGATTTTCGTACAATCAGTGGCATTATGGTAATTTCGTCATCCCAAACCCCTATAAATAAGGGCTTCCCCCAAGGTTCAAGGTATGTGATTCTTTGCTCACTTCTTCCCTTTGACGTTTCCCATCCTCCCTTAGCAAGCTCGGAGCCCTACTCGGTGGACTTGCCCAGGTAACCTGCCCGGATAACCTGCTCGGGATTCCATTCCCACACTGTCTCCAACTCCCTAGGGAAACCCGCTCGGGTAACCTGCTCGGGTAACCCGCTCGGCAGTCTCTTGCTAAGGGCCTTCACCTTCTTCCACACCTGCTGGCTTAGGCATTGGAATGATTTCCCCGAGCTAACACCTCGGGGTACCATCTGACGAGTTTGTTCGTCTCTTTCAGGCTGTCGAAGTCATCAAGCACACTCCTCTCCCGAGCCGACCAGATTCCTTTCCAGCCAGACCTTTCTGACCCGGTTCAGTTTGGGACTTTGGTGATTACTCTTGGAGATTTTTCCGGGAGTATCATTTGGCGCCGTCTGTGGGAAGAGACTGAAAGTCACGACCTTCCTTTTCTTTCCGGTGA
>JAOWBR010167519.1:0-11675 GCA_028571145.1 Dionaea muscipula
GGTCGGGTCCACCTGAATGATATATGTCTGTATTATATATCTGTATTAAATATTAATCATTTTTTTTCAAACTCAAATCAGTCAAATATCGCCATTGTCGTTGTCTCCCCCACCTATCTCTCGTTTTCCCTCTACATGGCGAATCCTAGGGTTTTCGTAACGCTACAATCATCCAAACATGAAAATAAATACAGAGTCAAGAAAATAAATACAGTCATCCAAACAAAATCATAAATAAATACAGTCATCCGGATATATGCAAAATAAATAAAGTCAACCAACAGAGCCATCACCCCCACCAACCCCCGCCCCTATCGCTGCCACGTGGCCTCGAACTGCTACCCTTTCTCGCATGCCCTCCTTGTGCATGGTCATCGCTAGACGGACCGATCATATCGTTCATATGCTCGCAGAGGTCGTCGATACACTGCCACGCTATAGATGCCTCTTCTCTGTGCCGTTGGCACGGATGAAGCGGGTACAAGCGTCCGGCAATGAACTGTAGACACTGCAAGAATCGAGCATGAAAAAAAATACGTTACTGGATATATTTAATGCCTTGATGAAAAAATATATGTGACTGGATATCGGATATACTTACCGCTGCGAGTGTCAGCGATAACGTCTCAGGATCGTTGTCGTCGTCAGATCCGGTTGGAGGAGAGACCCGAGGATACGTCAGCGGCTGAAACCACGAAAGATAATCATCAGAGGCCTCTGTCCTATATCGTGCTCGGCGCGATCCACGGCCTTCGAGCCTCATCATGTGGTCTATCCACGAGTTCTAAAGCCGTAACATCGGATCGTGCACACATCTGTAGGGTGCTGAGTTAGAACCTCAGTACACCTCCCTCGGCACAAATGCATCTTACGATATGGTCTGATGGTATCCAAACTGTCGCATGACGCGATCTGATATGTAGAGCTCCGTGATTTGCCGACAATGAATGATGCCCGTGAACATCGTCATAGATACGACCTGATGCGGAAATGGGCCGAACGGTGTCCAACATATCTGGTACGAAATATGGATGTGAAAATGACACAAACACAATGAAATCTTGCATGTATCAATACATACGAATAATAAAAACATACCGTATCGGCAGTCTTCTGATCAAGGGTGCACCTGTATGCCAACAGTGCTGCCGTATCCGTACGCGATTAAGATCCAGGGACCCAGCGATATGCGTACGACATCTGATCGGTCCATCTAGGTCTCCTGCTCGGCTGAAACTGGGGATAATACTCGTATATCCATGCCTATAGAAAACGAATGAAACGTATACAATCAGCGAAAAGAGATAAACAGTGCTAGAGGCGTATCAAGTAAATGATACCTGTAGGAGGGTCATGCATCCGATCATCTGTGCTGTACGAGACCTCGATGCAGTCCCAAGCTGATGATACATGAATGGTAGGACACCTGCACCCCACGCATACTGACCAACGACAGTCATATCATCCAGCAGTGGCAGGAAGTGCGAGTGCAGCCTGTTCGAGTTCTTGTCCACGAACAGTGTCGCGCACAACAGCTAGAGCAGGTAACCTCTCGCCACACGCTTCGCCTCCCCCCCAACCGCCGACAGTCGCTCCTGAATTAGGGAGTACTTGACTCGTCCATTCTTCCACCCTTGCTTTAAGTTCCAACTGCCGCACAGTGACCCCCCAAATCAACGTCATCTGAGTTTTTATGTTGTCTGTCCTCTCTGTGTCTACTCCCGTGAGTATTTTCCCCAGAATAGTATCATTGTCTGTAGCCCTTGTATTTGCAATCAAATCATAATCATTAAGTTGATGCAAATTTAGGAAGCAGATGTGATTATCTAAGTTTTGGAAAACACTCCTAATCCATAAAAATAAAATTAAAAATGCCAATGAGAATTTTTTTTTAAAAAAAAACTTATGAAGATAAAAAAAAATAAAGAGGAGAGAACAAAAGAATTATTACCTATGAACTTTTTTTTGACAAGTCCAGTCAATAAATATAAAAAGGTGGCGCAAGTATAGTAAGGTGGGGACTTTCGAAGTAAACTTGATAATGTCTCAAATCTGACAGGTAATCTCTTCTTGTTGTTGAGCATTTTAAATGCCTTCTAATTTTAATATCCCATACTTTCTGTCTGCAGAGATTAAATAATTTTCCCTCATATTTATCCCACCATGGTATTGGTTGTCATGGTGTAGGTAAATAACTGTCCTAATATAATTTCTGTCAAAACTATTCACATTTATTGACCGAACAACTGATTTTGAGGTGTAAAAATCCAAACAAATTAAACTAAAGACATAGTTTGTTTTATATTACCTAACGTAATTCACAAATGGAAAATTGAATCTCGGACAGTATCCTTTCAATCCATTACTTAAATCATTAGTGTTGACAAAAAATAGTGTTGCATACTCGTACACAAAACATCGTTGGAACATACTAGTGCGAGTTTTACATAATCCCTTTAAAATCAGTTCTGAATTATGAGTTTTTGAACGATTATATACGATAATCTCGTGTTCCAAGAAGTCTTCATGTGGAAGATATACCAACATAAGGCCATACGATGTATGCCTGCCTTTCAAGATAAGGCCAAGGCCGTTATCGAGCCTCAAGACAGCTGTCCATATCGAGTCATTATCAAGTTTATATCGAACCCTATTTTCAGCGCTTCTACACCTCGAGGGTCCCCGCCTTACTACACTCCCCCCACATTTTTATATTTTTTGACTGAGTTTGTAAAAAAAAAGTTCATAGGTAATGATTCTTTTGCTCTCTCTTTATTTTTTTTTATCTTTATAAGTTTTTTAAAAAATATTTTCTCACTGACATTTTTAATTTTGTTTTAATGGATTAGGAGTGTTTTCTGAAACTTAGAGAATCACATCTATTTCCTTAATTTGTATCAACTTAATAATTATGATTTGATTGCACATGCAAGGGCTATAGACAATGATACTGTTCTTTGAAAAATACTCCCCAGAATAGTGGCATTGACAATGATTAAATAATTTCCCCTCCTATTCATCCCACCGTGGCATCGGTTGTCACGATGTAGGTAATTAACTGCCCTAATATAATCTCTGTCAAAACTAATCACAATTATTGACCGAATAATTGACTTTAAGGTGTAAAAATCCAAACAAATTAAATTAAAGACATAGTTTGTTTTATATTATCTAACATAATTCACAAATTGAAAATTGGATCTCAAACGGTATCCTTTCAATGCATTACTTAAATCGTTAGTCTCGGCAAAAAATTAGTATTGCATACTCGTACACAAAACACCGTTGGAACGTATTAGTACGAGTTCTATGTAATCCCTTTAAAATCAGTTCTGAATTGTGATTTTTTGAACGATTATATGCGATAATCTCATGTTTCAAGAAGTCTTCATATGAAAAATATACCAACACAAGGTCATAAGATGTATGTCTGCCTTTCAAGACAAGACAAGGCCGTTGTCCAGCCTCCAAATAGTCTCCAGGTTCACAGGTTGAGGATATCAGGAACGGTGAATGCTAAAGGGTTCATCTACACAATGACAAACATATATTAAATCATTACAAAAAATATATGACAAACATATATTAAATCACTAGCGATATGGTGGCATGGTTTTGGATGATGTTCATTGTACTGATGTCTTGCTTCAAAAAAAAAACGTTCGGAAAGAAGGAAAAACATTGTAAAACATTGCAAAGCGAACAAAAAAAACTGAAAAGAGAGGAAGCAAAGCGAAGAAAAGAATGAAAAACAAGAAAGAAAACGAGAATCAACTATTGTTTTTTTCTGATGGGGTTCGCTACATTTGTGCCGTAGAAGGTGGGAGTAGTTCATGTGGTGAGTGGCTATTGGTTTCTCATGTTTTAAATTTGAAGATCATTTCGCGATGCTCCACTAGTTCCAAGGCTTTATCACCACTTATCTAAATTTTATCCTACCTTACTCCTTGGCCCTTTTACAGGCTTGAAATTCCTTATGATTCATGTTATGCATGCGATCTTAGTGGTGGAGAGTGAGACGATATGCAAGCCTATGGTAAGGCATTTCCATTGAGAAAAATTCGAGCGAAACACAAACCTTTCACTTGAGGAGTGAGTTATTCCAGTGCCAGTCTACCAGTTGATAAGTGTGCAAAATGTGGATTATTTCTTATTGATTTTCCCTAGTTTATTACTTGGTTTTTAGTTTTCTGTGCATTTTTAGTTAGATTAATAAAAAAGTAATCTTTCTTCCCCAATCCAATTAAATCCACTTCTGAATTTGTCTTCTTTCTTCATTGACTAATCTATTTATATCAAAGATCAAAAACCCGTCATTCATTAACTTCTAAACTATCTTAAGACAAATAGTTTTTGTATGTAGTTATATGGGAGTTCCTGGTTAGATTTCTTTGTGATTTTTGTTTCACTTATTTTTTTTTTTCACGAAAGGTGGACTTTGCTTAAATAGTTGCAATTAGTGATTCAATTGCTGGTCTTAATTGTGCAATTCATCGGCTGTAGTTCGGGTTAAAAAGGTAGAAAGCTGCAGCTATTTCCAAGCATGTATTTGCTCGACTCTTTAGTGTCCGGTGGTCGGACCTTCACATTTTTTAGCCTAAAAGCCTTGTGGTAACGAGGCTAAAGTCTGGTGAAGTTGGAGCAGAAATGCCTTGAGTTTCAGGATGGTCATGAAAACAAGGTTAAAAGGAAAGTAAAAGGATCAAATAATAAGTACCATTAACGGGGTACTGGAAGGCTAATAATGATCTCAGCTTAAATGATTAATTTCCTTTGTGTTGTATGTAATGATAATCTATATATAGAAGTGACTTGAATAGATGCTAAAAAAGAACACTACTTTCCCTTTTATTGTTGATCTTCATATTGTTTTTGAGAATGTATGTGTACCAGATTGATGATTCCCATGGAGCGAAAATGATAGATTGCCTCATTATGCAAACTTAGTTGCTACTGGTAGCTTGGCCATTTTAACTGCCTGGTTTATCTTATTCCAATTGTTATCTTTGGCTCTTGTTAAGTGGATTTATTGCTGATAACATCATCAAAGTACTTCAAGCTGGCCAATGCATTGGCACCCCGTTTCATCAAAATGCCCGTCTGTGGGATTCAACGAAAGAAGTTAGTGGTCGAGAAATAACAGTTTTAGCTACGGAAAGTTTCAGAAGGCTTCGGGTGAAATGCAGTTTTTCTCCTATCTCTACCTTCTCTTCCTTTATACAGTAGTATTCTTCCTTCCATTGCTACTTATTTGTAGCTCCTTGACTGGCACCTGGTTTCCGATTTATGCTTGCTGAATTCTTTCTTTTGACATGGACAATTTCATCTTGCTAATTTGAAAATGTTTTGTGTAATGCTAGGAAGTGGGGGGCGGGACCAAGGAGATGGTGATGAGGTTAGTTAAGAACATTTTGGGTATATCTTTCTCTTCTCCTTATCTTCAACTCTGTAGCAGTAGGTACATTAGATAACCCGGGCAATTTATTAATATGACCTCAATTTGAAGTACCTTTAATCCATGATATGCTCAAGACACTCCTGAAACATGGGGAAAGGGCGTGCTGATTACTATTGTTCATACATTTCTGATCTTGTTGCAACTTGCTAGAAAATAACAATATTAACATTCAAACCGGTTATTTTTGGAGCTATGCTACTAAAGTGTCCTTCTTGTTACTGCCTTGTGTATAAGCACTTGATATGTTTGGAAACGGCCTTGTGCTTCTGACACCCTTCCGTACAGCTTTCAGATGGACTCATCATCGAGAAAACATCATCTCCATTGGTGTACTTATTGTGTTGGACTCTCGCCCTGATGCGTTGATTCGGGTATGTTATCATAAATCATAAACTTCTTGACAGGGTTCAATTATTTTACTGTGATTTAATTGTAGTTTGTTTGTGTTACTTTTCTCTGCTTCTCCCTCTTCCAAACTACCGTGTCTACCTTAGAACCGTTGGTCTAGTTGCCAACAGGCAACATAATGGACCCAGTTTGAAGTCTTTGATATATCAATACTTGGTTCTAAAATGGGAAAAAACTTCATCAACAATTAATTTGGTTGCTAGATGGAAAAAAATGCTTAAGCCAGATATTGTTGTAAAAGGTCTGAGATACAGACTCTATTCGTTGAACCTAACACGCATAGAATATGGTGAAAATTCATGGATCTACCAGTTAATTGTTGCCCAGATCTCCATGTGGAGTCACCTTGCTAACGAATAAATTCCTCTCAGTTTGAATTTATGCCTTCTAATTGCACAAGTGAAGCACCGAGCCCCATTGGGTTCAGAATTTCAAAATGCACAAGACTGTTCACATCCCAGTTCTGTAGCAAACAACTTTGCAAATCCATTTCTTCTTTTTGTTTGTCATGCAGCGAATCTGACTTTGAGAGCAATTGAAGTCATTCAAATAGTTGTCAGACAACACGTCTTGTGGTATGTAATGGACAAATGTGCTATGCAATGCAATGTACTAGCTTGATGGGGGGAAAAAAAAAAAAGCAAAGTGCACACCTCTTCGGTCACCCAAATATTTCTAATGTTGGCATTAGATGGTCGTCAGATAGTAGGTTGCCTTAATTATGTCTCTCTTGCTTTGTCTTCAATTTATGCTGCACCCCTTATGTTCTTCTCAATACCATCATTGCAATACTTGTTCTTCTGACAAATCTACCTCACGTTTGTCATTCTTTTCCTTATTATTTTTATACCTGTTGACACCTGACTGCTATTGACATATTTTGTGCACATTGGCACTTAACCATCCAACATTCTCTCCATGCTACATTGCAGGAAAATAATAACTTCATAACAAGTACCTTCTAGCTTAGTGTATATTTTGGGTCATACAGAGTTAAAAAATATGACTTTTTTTTCCCGGGCCCTGGAAAAAAGCTAAAGCTGGTTTTCTTTTTGGACAAGAGTAGTTTCGTTATTCAGGGAATGTACTCTCTATCAAGGCGAAATTCAGTGAATGAGCTAGAGGGAAATGATCTAGGCACATTTCTTATTATTCAAATCCCTAGGTTTTAACGCTTAGCCTGTTAGTCTACAGAATGGAATTTGCCCTGTTAGTAGCTCTTTAACCTGCATTAACGGACCAAGCCTGAAACAGTAACATCCTCTCTGACTTTTTATTTTGTTTCCTTGCTTTTTAGTTTTTTTCTTTTTGGCTTTTTAGTTCACCCTCTTTGATGTAGTGCTTTATGCGGGATTTGCTGGACAAGTGGAAGAGTGAGCTGCGTTGAGCTAATTGGACAAGGGCAGTTTCATTTCTTTCCTTTTATCATTCCCTTCGTTTGTGCTATGAGATGTGAATGTGTTTGCATGGGAACTGGTGGGGGTTGCATGTGTTTACTAAATTTCTATCCGGACTTTTTGTTCTGTTCTCATGTGTTTTCCCTTGTTGTTCTTAAGTGAGCGCTTCACTTCATGTCATTGGGTAGACTATGGATGCATATTGTTAGTAGAGAATTAATTAGCTTTGAGAGACTTGCAATGTCAATGAATGAGTTTTGCTTACGCTTTGCAATTGGTTGGCATGGTAATTCTATTTGGACATTGTGGTGACTTTTTTAGTAGACGATTTGCCTGTGAGTTCTTGAGCCATGACTATTTCATTATCTTTAGTCTTGTTTTCTTTCATGTGTGATGTTCTTCCATGATTGTATTTCTCTAGAATTTGCTTTGATTCTTGTCGAGGCCACATTGATGCATGTAAACATGAAAATGACTAAGGCAATTCTTTCTTGATGAGCTTCATATGGCCAAAGAGCCCACCTTTTGACAGTTGTTCCATTGTTTGAAACCTTTTTGAGCTAGGCCTATTCTTTTGTTAAGTTCACTAAATGAGCCTCCATTCTACTCAAGTGAAACTTTCATTTTTATCCAGCTATAGAGTAGTGGAGCATTGATTGACTTATTTTATGTGGATATGATGGATGCTAAGCTTGGAGGGTTTGGGTATGGTTATGCATATTGATATTGAGCTTGTGTTTGGTCGCTGGGTGTGCTGCTATGTTGATTTGTTGTGAATGTTGAATGAGGAGCAAAAGCAGTTGTGAACATCTTGAAAGAAACCAAGAGGAAGTGAGGTGTGAAGCTTTGAAAAACCAAAAGTGAAAAGTTCATTGCCGAATGACAAGGAAAAAAGAAACGAAAAATGAATGTTGAAAAAGCAAAGATGAAAAAAAAAACACAAAAGATGTTCAGAGCTTGAGTTGAGATGCGGGGATATGTTTAGATTTCTTTGTTTGAATGAGGGTGTGGTGTATGTGTTTACTGTTTGTGATGCTTTATTAATGCTCCATGAAATCTATAGCCATAAAACCACATATCCAAATTGTTTCCCACCTCAAATCCACAACCCCGTTATAACCCTCTGAAGACCTTATGATTCATGTGTTGCTTGTAATCTAAGTGGTGGAGATTGAGAAGATAAGCAAGCCTATGGTAGAGTACTATCATTGGAAGAATTTGAGTGAAACACGTTACCTTTTCAAACACATGAGCATGTGGGTTTGTATCCGGTGTGAGTCTACTATTTTTGGTTACTCTTTGTCCAGTGGGATTGCATGTCGGCTAGAGTAAACGTGTTTTGCAACTTGTTTATGATATATTGTGAGTTTTTTATTAGTTGGTCGTTCTTTGCTAATGGTTTGTATTCTTAGTTTTTCTGATGTACCGTTTTGAGTCTTACTTGAGGACAAGCATGGTTTAAGTTTGGAGGGATTGATAAGGGTTGCGTATGTGACGTAGCTTAGCTCGTGTTTGTGGAGCGTTTTGATGATTTTAATGTGTTTTTAGGTAAATCCGTCGTTGGTTCTTGTGAAGGTGTTTTTGTGTTGCTTTTGCAGGATTGTTGCTAGTTTGGACGTGTTTTGGTGCTTTGATAATAACTTTTGCTGTCGAGGTCGGTTCGAGGTGATTCCGATGGCATTGGAAAGAAAAAGTCGTGCACTACACCTTTCATATTTGGAACGTGGCTTGATTCGGACGAGAGCAGCAATGACGTTTTTTGTTGAGACTTGAAGTTGAGCATGGGTGTGCTTTTGAGCACAACCATGCTTGTCGTTCATCCTTAAACACGGCCAGTTCACCTGGGCCGTCCCTGTGGAGTCGCCCACCTTGCTAACGAATAAATTCCTTCTCTTAGTTTGACCCTCTTCGCGATGATATGTTAGCTATTAGTTGATTAGCAACAAATCTCTTCCTGTGTGTTTATTAACTTTCCTTTTTTCTCAGGAATTCAATATCTTGCTTTTTTTTTTTTTTGGTAAATTCATTCTATTAATTTCACTACAAGAACATTAAAGCCACTGTTTATGAGAATCACCTTGTTATCTGATCTAAGATGCAATATTTGTCTTCTTTTGCCTCCCCTCTGATCCCTCCTGCCATAATATTTTGGCTGAAATACATGGAAGACTCTCGAATTCGGTTAATTAGGTAAGTTAACTTGAAAAAACTCAGTCCCCGAACTTAAAAACTCGGGTCAAGGGTCAATCAACCCCTTTGACAGCGTATAATTTAAGACTATCACTTGATGCACATATGGTTGAAATTCTTTTTTAACTTCGGGAGCTAAGTTGACCTGAATTAAAGTTCAGGGGCCTAATGTTTTAGGATAGGCATTAAAGTCAATCTTTTTAATCAGATAATAAAAATAATACCTTTTTTTTTTTATAAGGATAATAAAAAGAAGAGTATTTTGTCAAACAAATACTCTTTTTGCATATTTCCAATGTATGATATGACCCAAAAGGATTTTTGTTGCAGCATGAGAAGTTTTAAACTATTTTGAGTATAACCAAGGTTATTTACAGAACAGTATAGATAGAAGAAATAAAAATTGTATGTTGAAAACAGAGAGAAAAAACGATAAGAAGAGACCTTGGATGAAAACGCATAAAAATATGGTAGATAATCTTCCAAAAGACTAGATACATAGTCTCCCACCCAAAACGAAAAGGTGTAACATGGGTTCAAGTTAGATTTTCATCCATAAAAATATGGTAGATAATCTTCCAAAAGACTAGATGCATAGTCTCCCACCCAAAACGAAATGGTGCAAGATGGGTTCAAGTTAGATTTTCATCCATAAAAATATGGTAGATAATCTTTCAAAAGACTAGATGCATAGTCTCCCACCCAAAACGAAAAGGTGCAAAATGAGTTCAAGTTAGATCAGACCTAGGTCACGATTTACGAAATCTGAATGTCATTCATAACCAAAAAAAATACACAAAATTATACACCAATAACCCATTTGATTGCAGTATAAGAGGTTGGATTGGACTATTAATTCATCCCATATAATTTAGATTGATTGCAATGTAAGATTGCTTTTTATATCATTATATTATTTATCCCTCTATCTTTCTTATCCTATAAAAATATTAGAAAAATAATGTCACGTCCCTTTAAATATTAGTTATCCCAATAACCTATACGGATAATGTGTCTACCTGAGCTTAGAATTTATTAACAAAATTCAAACCACCAAGCTACTTAAATAGACACACACAAAGTAATGCCAAAAATTCAAACCAGCAAGCTACGTCGTATATCACATATGAAGAAGTCCTCACAAGACGAAGGACTTCTATGTTCTTTAAGTGAAATTAATAGAATGAATTTACCCAAAAAAAGTTAATAGAATGATATTGAACACCTGGAAATTGTGTGTTTTGGGAAGTAAAGTTAAAGATGGATGATTTGTACCGATAACAACCAATTTTGCGAGTTGTCTCTAGCCCTGACCACGGTTCGGTTCTGAATCAGAATCGGAACCGAAACTGGAACCGGAACCGTCGATTCCAGTTCAATTATATTTAGAACTGGGACCGACGGTTTCGAAACCGGCCGGAACAGTAGGTTCGGAACCGACCGGAACCGATGGTTTAAAAAATAAATAAATATATTTGTATAAAAAATAAAAATTTTAGTAAATATAATATAATTTTTGGATAAACTTTGAGACCAAATAATTATACATAAATAGCAGATGTTACAAATAATGAATTATTTAGATATTCTGATAATGTTTATAAATATTCATTAGTTAAATTTGTTTCCGGTGACAATGATGAATAGTTGTTTAGATATTCTGCAAATAATGAATTGTTGAAATAATGAATTGTTTATATTTGTTTATAAACATTCATTAGCTAGATATTCTGAATTGTTTAGATATTCTGATAATTTTCGACACATAACATCTCAGAACTATATAACGAAACTAAAAGTGATATCACTATCAATAGAACTATCAGTAACTAATCCTTATTAATGTGTAAATTTTAATAATTATTTTAATTGAAAATTGAGTTTGTAATTCTAAAATGAATTTATAATAGTAAATTATAAATGAAGTTATTTTTAAAGTGAGTATTTAATTTTTTAAAAGCATAAATTAACAATCATCCATATTTATCATCAAAATAACAAAAACTTGTAATCAAATAACATTGCGGGATATCTGAATGGCAAGTCCGAAAAAGTGTAGGGTTTACCGAACCAAAAGGCTAGTCAAACCCTACACTTTGTCGATCTTGGTTTATCGAACTTGAAGGGCAAGTGATATACGGGAAAAATCCCCTAAACACGTGGACAAAAAGACACGGGAGGCGACCGGATTCGCGGGGGTATCGGTTCGACGACGAACGGCC
>JAOWBR010167530.1:0-11674 GCA_028571145.1 Dionaea muscipula
GATTAGGTCTTCCGTATGTAAGCTATACTCTACATACCAAGTCATTTAGAATAGAATAAATGGACTAATGCAATAATATATTCGAATTGCCATAAAACGATTTTCATAAAATATTCTCATTTGTTCATAATAAATAATGTTTTATTACAACATGTCTTTATGATAAAATCCCAATAGGTATAAGTGTTGATACTTATTTGTATAAGTTGGAGAAGTTGGTTCTGTTAAAAATTCAGTTGCAGAATTTTCAGACAGTGGAGGACGTCCCTAAGGACGTCCCAGGATCTTTGAAAATTCACAGCAAGCGAAGGACGTTTCCGAGAAAGTCCTAAAAAGTCTCTAGATTCTTACTGTAACATTGTGAACACAATAGGGGACGTCCCTAGCTCATTGGGAGCTACACGAGACAACAACGAATTCGTGATATTGTGTTTGAACTTGTGTGATTGAATACTCACTTGAAATTGGTATATCGCTAACTCCATTTGAGTGTGACTTATTTCTTGAATATAGCTCAAGGAAGCTTGTTTTAAGGAATAGGTATTTGGTTATCTAAAAATTGATAGGGTTTTAACCCTTGCACCATTAAGCAAGAAAGAAGATATAGGATTACCCCTTGCACCTAGGAAGCAAGGAAGGATTGTTGAGGTTTAGCTCTTGCACCATTGAAGCATGAAAGAGGTTAGACTAGTCTAAGTACAATTAGTCTTGTATAGGGTTTTACTCTTGTCACCAAGAATAAGAAATAACTAGTGGAAGCCTTCAAGCATATATCTTGGGAAGAGAGGACGTATTCTAATTTGGTGTGTTATCAAAGTTGATCGAACCTCTATATATTGTGTGTTCTCTATTGCATTTCTTACTGCATGCTAGATTTAATCTGAATTAGGATTCATATGATCAACTCAATTATAATCAAGTAGGGTGATTTGCTAGAAACCGAATTAAACTAAAAAGGATGATTTAGTTGCATTAAGTATACTAAGTCTTATTCACCCCTTCTAAAACTACTTTTAGACATAACTTTTAGGGGGGGGGGGAGAACTTTTAGAACGCGAGAGAGTGCAAAGTCGTGAGAGAGAGAAAGGGAGGATATAGAAATGTAAAGAAAATGTGGGAGGACGGAGAGATATGGGAAAATAGTGTTGGAAAAACAAGTGATGAGAAATATTATTTGGTACCGATTCAGGTACAAAATATCACGATATATAATTAACTAATTTGTTTTGAATTGTATTTGATGTGCACTTTATAATCATGGGTGGAGAGTCACCCAGGATTTTTTACAAGATTAATCTTCTATATGATATAGCAGAACATATTTTAAAATTGTCTACAACTATCCCATTAAGCAACAAGAAAAAGGGGAGGGAAGGGGAAGGCTGCCGTGGGGAGGGGGGTTGGTTTGTAATTTTTTTTAGGTAGTATTAATTTTTAATGATATTTATATAACATTATGATTAAATGTTTTTTGGTAATATACATTATTAACTGATTTAAATGTTACGAGATTTCAATTGTATCCAATGCTCACTTTTGTTGAAAAAGTAATGAAGATATGAGTAAATTCTTTAGTTTTTTTTTTCGGTAAATTCAAATTCTTTAGTTGGGTTAGATTATATATCTAAGAGCAACCCCAATGGGGTGCTATATGAGGTGTTATTGCCAAATTTTGACAATAACATCTCAAATGAGGAATGCTATATGGGATGCTAAAATTTAACAATGGTATATTTGGTGTCAAATATAGCAACAAAAATGGCATTATAACACCCTATATAGCTCCAAAATGGGAAAAAGGGGAGAGAGAAGAGAGGAGAGGGGAGGGAGGGGTTTATATTTTTTTTAACCTATAAAAAATTATAGTCAAAATTTTTTATTCTTAAAACGATTCAAATAAGTATAATATTGATATATTTTTGATGAAATTTTAAGATTGGTGTTAAATTATAGCATTCATACTATTGAAGCAACATTACCAAATTAGAGTTTTAAGACCTCAAAATGATACTATTCATTGATCAAATTATATCTTATCTCAAATAGCACCCGACCTCAAGAGATGCTCTAATATTATCTTTTTATAGCCAATGAGGAAAACAATCAAGGGTGAAAAACTTCTAGAAGGAAGAACTTTTAGAACGTGGGAGGATGTAGAGGCATGAGAAGAGAAATGGTGGATGGAGAAATACAAAGAAAATGTGATAACGGTTGAAAAAATAGTTATCGCTTTATGCGTCACAGTGACGCCAACACCCGTCCTGTCACGCAAAATCTGTACCTCACGTCAGTTAGAGTTAGGAGCTCACAAGTCGCAGGTCGCCTTGGGTATAATCTGCACACGAAAAAGCTCGTTAGAGAGGTTTCGAGGTCGTCCTCGAGGTTCCCCCTCCGATGCTTAAGTCAAAAAATCTGTAAAGTTGGAAACCTAAAAGATAGAAAATTTCAGAGATATATAAGAATACCTTGAAATTCTGGATCCAGAAACCAAAAGGGTAAGGGGTATTTATAGGAAAACTTCGAACTTACGAAAAGTCCAAAATACCCCTAGGTCGCCACGTGTCAACTTCTAAGTGGAGCCACGTGTCGCGTTCTTAGTGTAATG
This sequence comes from Dionaea muscipula, assembly GCA_028571145.1. NCBI lineage: Eukaryota > Viridiplantae > Streptophyta > Magnoliopsida > Caryophyllales > Droseraceae > Dionaea > Dionaea muscipula. Next base: position 2,606 of record JAOWBR010167530.1, read on the forward strand.
ATGTGCCAACTTCTTAGCGGAGCCATGCGTCGGGCTCTGAGTGGAGCCACTTGTTAGGTTTTGAGTGGAGCCACATGTCGGGTATCCAATTTGTAAAACGGGAAGCTGTTCTTCCCTATCGAGTAACGATTGTCGGACAGTCGAGCTGTGGGGCCCACATGCGGGCTCCGGATTTCATTCTGTGAGACCTACGTACGAGACTCACCCTTGGTCGTGGGGCCCACATGCGTGACCCACCTCGGCCCGTGGGGCCCATCTCCGATCTGCGACCTGCGGCCTGTGGGAGCCACACACGGGACCCACCTCGGGCCGTGGGACCCACCTACGATCTGCGGCCTACGGCCTATGGGATCCATATGCGGGACTCACCCTTGGTCGTGGGGCCTACATGCGGGACCCACCTTGGCCCGTAGGGTCCACCTGTGGTCTGCGCCCTGCGGCCTATGGGACCCACTTGCAGGGTCTATCCTGGGTCGTGGGGCCCACCTGTGAGCTTCTTTTTTTTGGACCTTTTTGGACTGTTTGTCTCTTTTGGGTCACTTGGACCCTCTTGAATCTTTTGGGCTTTGATGAACCTTCATACCAAAGCCCTGTTATACCTGAACAAACCTGAATATAAAATAGGGTATTTTTTATTTGTTATCAGTGAAAGAGTGACTAATTAAGCTAATGAGTGTCGCAATATAAAATTAACTAATTTGATTTAATGTGTAGGTAGAAGACCTAAAAGATTTGATGAGGACTTTCTCCCAAGTCTTATGTTCGAATCCTCGGAGGAACAAATATCCTATTAGACCATGGACGTATGAGATAGTGTCTCGACTTTAAATGAGCTCCCAAAGCATCTCGTGGGATTGTGTTCCTCAAAATTAGAAGAGATGCACATAAGCTGATCTGGATATCTAAGTTATATTAAAAAAACTAATTTAATATCCAAGGTACACTCCATAATTTGACTTGAATGACATCTAATGTGTGTATAATTTCTAGATGTTGACATGTAAAATTGAATTATTAAATTTAATAAATATAAATTTTGGTACATATATAATTATGTATTATGTAATTAAGCGGATAAAAATAATAATTTAGAAGTATAAAAATTTAATTTTAAAAATTAAAGATTTGTAACAGAGTAGGTATCCAATTGAAAAAAACAAAAACAAACAAACAAACAAAACAAAACTAACACAAAAAAAAACAAAGTAAAAAAAAAACAAAAAAAACCAAAAAAAAGGCCCTACTTTGTCAAATTGGGGGGAAAAGTGAAATCAATTTTCTTTTCTTTTCCTCAAAGTCGATCGTAGGCGTAGCCCATCCCCGAGAATCTTTCATTGTCATCTACATATGTAACAGATCTCTCTCTCCTACAGGTACCTTCTGTGTTCCGATTCAATTGTCTCTCTCTCCACTTCAGTTGCAGAAATGGCGAAGAGCATTTTGGTGACCGGAGGAGCGGGCTACATCGGGAGCCACACCACTCTCCAACTCCTCTTAGGAGGATTCAACGTTGTCGTCGTTGATAACCTCGATAATTCCTCTGAGATCGCTGTTCAACGTGTTAAAGAACTCGCCGGAGAGTCCGGCGGCAACCTTGTCTTCCACAAGGTTTTTCAATCATCCTCTCTTCGCTTCTCTTCATTTTTGGGTGATATTGATTGATGGTTGATGTGTTCGATTAGATGCTGTACCTGTGCGTGAACATGTGATTTGAAGATTCAGCATCTTGTTTTGTTATTGTTTAATTCAATCTTTTCTTATGCTTTCATGCCAAACAAAAAGGATCGTATTTGTTTTTTATTTATTTTTTGCGGTATCCGATCGTCCTATTTTTTGTATATTGAATTGTCATTCAGCTATTGCTTCTTTGATAACATTGGATGTGAAGATGTTTTTTTTTTTTTTTTTTTAATTTTCTTTTGAAGAAACATTATGAAGTCCTGCTTTTCTTTTTCGTGCTGAGTGCTTGGATTTAGGGTAGGTACTGTTCTGTTATGAAGTTTCTCGTGATTGGAATCTTACTGTTTCTGGTTGACAAAGTTTTTATTTATCATCTCAGTACTAATCCCGTGAACATTGGTAGTCTCAATTATCTTGATTTTTTTCCCTGCAGACAGACCTCCGGGACAGGCCAGCACTTGAAAAGCTATTTTCTTCCACAAAGTAAGGGATCTTTCTAAAATTGAAATCTGTATGGTGCTTCGTTGGCCTAGCTATTTGTTATATGCATGCAGATATTTTGGGGCTTGACAAGACCACTAAACTAGTACTGCCCATCATCATCATCATTACCATGACCACTTCCCACTAAGTGGGATCAGCCACACATATCCAAAGGATATCCGATGAATATAGTGCAGTGATATTGCATAATTTGCATTAGTTTCCCTAATCATAATTTGGTCTCTCAATCTACCTTCAATATTTCAGTTATCCTAACATGTTTGTCCAGATGGTTTATGAGATAATTTCATTTTTTTTTTGCTTGCCTTATCTGATTGTCCCTTCAGATTTGATGCTGTCATTCACTTCGCTGGGTTAAAAGCAGTGGGTGAAAGTGTGCAGAAGCCATTGCTGTACTATGACAACAACCTTATTGGCACGATAACCTTGCTGGAAGTAATGGCTTCCCATGGATGCAAAATGGTACTTATCCTCCTCCTCTTGTGCTTTATGTTAACTCCCTTTACATGTATTTATCTCATCATGCAAAGATGACGGGCTGGAATTTAATTGAAATGGATCAGACTTATGCAGAGATCTTTGTATATACTAGTGTTTGAAGTCAATTGTCCTTTAATCATGTAACATTTTTTGTGTTTCTTAGAGTGCCCCTAGTCAAAAGATTGTGTTATTTATTAACATATTATTTAAAGGTACAAAATCTAGTCGAAAGAAAGATGAACACAAAATCTAATTCAAAAAATTAATTGCTGAGAGAAAATAGTGTGCATCCAATAAACATCTTTTTTAGATAATATTTAAAATTACAGAATAATATATGGTTAACAAATAGATCCATATCATTTTAAGAAAAGCATTATTAAGAAAAGTTTGATGTTGAAAAGGCAATTTGAATTGGAAAGTTAATTTCATGTAATTAGATGAAGAACTTAGGGAGTTTTAATAATTAAAAAAATAATCATAATGTATATACTATGATATTAGATTTTGAATTAAAACTTACAACTTGTACATACAATTATTCCTATTGTTTACATTATTACTTGTTTAATGATAGAAATAAGAAGTTTTAGTTTAAAAAAGTGAAGAAAAAGCATTTATTTTAAAGTTACTTTTATTTTTATTAAGTAATTGATCAAAGTAATTGTGTTTAAGTATGTATCATCTATCTGGAGAAGTTGATTATTCCAATTATCTTCCCTAACACATGTTTATATGTTGTTTCCCTTTTACAATGAACCTAAAGTTGATTGTCTGGATCTATTTGTATTTGTTGTGCTGTGTTTTTAACTCGCTTGGTCTTCTTTTTTTTTCCTTGTATTGAATTTGGAATTATTGTCTTTGAACTCGAGGTGGCTTACTCTTGATCTCCTTGTTGAAACATTTCAGCTAGTGTTTTCATCATCAGCCACAGTGTATGGTTGGCCGAAAGAGGTTCCATGTACTGAAGAATTTCCCTTATCTGCAGCAAATCCATATGGACGGACGAAGGTATATATGCAATGGCAAATGTTCTCAATCCCTAGATTGTATGAACATTAAAATTTCTTGGTTCCTTTTGATTCTATTTATGATTAGTCTGTTCAAGCAGTATCTCTTACATAATAAAGGTGATTCTTTCAGCTCTTTATTGAAGAAATTTGCCGTGATATTCACCGTGCAGACTCGGCATGGAAAATTATTCTTCTAAGATACTTTAATCCAGTGGGTGCACATCCTAGTGGCTACATTGGTGAGGATCCACGTGGAATCCCGAACAATCTAATGCCATTTGTGCAGCAAGTAGCAGTAGGAAGGCGGGCTGCTTTGACTGTGTTTGGATCCGACTATAAGACCAAGGATGGTACTGGGGTATGATCACCATTTTATGACTTCCAAGACCCATGTCCTTCATGAGTTGGAAAAAGTGTTGCTTGCTATTTTATTTTAAGCTTCTAAAATTTCTTTCTTTTAACATTCTTGTTGATTTATGAAATTCATACTAAAATAGCATTCAAAGAAGATGGAATAAAGATGTAACTATCCTTTGAGTTTCGGCAAACTGTTTCATCACTCATCCCACACCTGTAAAGGGAAAAAAACCAATAAAAAACAAGAATGTTCACATAGCAAGCCATTATGGCCTGCTCGGAAAAGCTATCTTGTGCTTCGAAGCCCTAAAGATACCTTATTGGGCAAGCTAGGTCTTAGAGCAGGGGGGGATGGCCGAGGATTTTGTAATACAATGATCAGTTAGTAGCTTGCCAAGATGGAATAGTTAGCCTTGGCAGAAGAACTGCTTGAACAATGCTTTAAACAGTGAAGAAAATTGATTTTTCAATAGGTGATTTGCCTCCCAATCTATTAAGGAGGGAGGATTTTGTAATTTAATGATCAATTGGTAGTTGCCAAGATGAAATAATTAGCCTTGGCAGAAGATCTGCTTGAACAATGCTTAAACAGTGAAGAAAATGGATTTTTCAATAGGTGATTGTCTGAATTCTTGTCCGAATGATCAATACAGTTGCTTTGACATTTCAATAGCCTCAAAATACACTTGTGAGGAGAGTCAAATGGAGTTCAACTGCCCAAATGAGTAGACGTGCACCAGAGCGCAGAAATGAGCTAAAACTAGCTCATTTCAGCTGAATTCTTGACATTTGCTGATCTGGATGGTTTTTGTACCTTGGATTAGCATTCTAGGAAGTTTCTTCTGATGCATTTCAAGTGTGGGAGCTGAGTATTGGTGCACTGGAGCTGTGGATACAGATTTTCCTATTCAGAAAAACCATGGATAATTGTTTTTTTTAGCTATATAGGATTTAGTAGTTTTTCTTGTATTAGTTGTTAATCATTGTAGTTAGTCTATAATCAGCTAGATAGACTTGTTAACGCTGTTTCTGGTTACCTCTTTTGTATAGGAGGCAAGTGGCATTGATCCTTGATATAAGGTAGAACACTAGGTGTAGCCTTAAGCAAAGTTACAAGCCTTGGCCGGATAATTGTCCTATAAATACCAGCCTAGGCATCCTCATTAGATTATGTTGATGTATGAAAATCTGATTTCCTCTCTCTCAATTCTCTCTTCTCTGTCCTCTAACAACCTCAACTATCTCCCTTCCTCAGTATTCTCCTCTCTTCTCAAATTTGATTCTTTTCTCTTCTCATCTCCATTTCCATTATCTTATAGAGTTCTCCTCCCTTAGCAACCACCTATGTCTGGAGGGGGTGATTTGTCCCTCCCAACAATGGCAAGGCCAGAATCAACCTTATCGCATCAGTGTCGTTAACCACAGAGACGAAGGTGGGGAAACGTGGAGGCCAGGTGGGACATATTTTAGAGACCTGGATCATTGGATGGAAGTGACATGTACCTAGGGAGTGTGACTTATTTGTGTATTCCTAGTTTATTTGTAATTACTTTGTAGTTCAAAACCAAACCTTCCTAACTAAACAAACATGCATTTCCCCATTAAAGGTGTAATTGGAAAATGCTTTTCCCTATTAAGTGCAAAAAAATGATGCCTTAAAGTTGTAGGGTATAAATGTTAAAAAGTGTTAATACTATGAGTACTTGAAGAGGGGAGTTGAATCAAGTACAAGAAGATTGTCGAAAGTTTCATAACACCAAACACATGGTTCAAGCAATTAACCAATTAATAACATGTCGTAGAACAAACAAACATCCAAGCCGAGGATCAATCTTCTGAACATGAATATTAGAACAACAAATCACTATATTACTTCCCCTTCCCCGTGAGGAATACATCAGTCATCTTATCACTAGAAATTTTAACAGATCCACTAACTCAAATTGTTTTCCCAACCTATAGCCCTAATAGCTAGTTTTATTTTTATTTTTATCATAGACCCTTTACTAGAACAAGCTACCTATGCTTACAAGAGCCAAATCTCAATCAACAAGACTAGAATAGCCACTCAAAAACGGTAGAATAGAAGATACAAACTGAAAATAGAGGAGAAACAATCATATTATTAGCGTATTGGTAATTCAGAAGTTATGGAAGGTGTTTCAACACGTATTGAGAACCATAGTTGGTGATCGTAAGATGGTATCAACCAAAAAACTTGCTTCTTTAAGCTCCAAGCTGGCCGTCTCACCTATACTGCTTTTTAGGTTTTGCCTCTGATTCTTTTTATAGGATGATCAAGGACTAGTGTGGCTCATATAGAGTGTTGTGAGAATGTTCAATGGTTGAATCTAATCATTTGAAAAATGATGTTCTTGGTAGAGTTTAATCAGATGAGCTCCAAAGCATTATTAATTAATCATCATGATCATCATCAGATGGGGTCGACCACATATATCGGTGTTTTCTAATTAGAGTGCTTTAGTGCATTGGTAATCGTAAGTTTTGATATTTCAGATCATTTTTAATCACTTCATCTCCATGTCTTTTCGGTCTACGTCTCCTATTTTCTAATTGAATCATTATCCCTTCCTCGTTGGTCTCATAAAGGTCATCACTTAACTTGCATTGCACATCTTAAATGACTCTCTTTGAGCTTATTGATCACTGAAGTTATCCAAACTAGTTTAAGAATTTTCTCATTTCTTATTTTATCCTTCAAGGTAATGCTTTTCATCCATCGCAAGATACACATCTCGACAACAGAGAGTCGCTAGGTTTGACTCTTTTATAGTCCAACACTCTGATCCGCAGATAAGTTCAAGTCTAATCACCATTTTATAAACTTTGTTGTTTAGCCTTGTAGGAACCTTCTTACAGCATAGAACACCGGAAGCCATTTTTTTGTTACCCTATGTGTATCCTATCTATTACATTTTTATCGATATTTCCATCAACTTGGACAATAGACCTAAGGTAGTGAAAACTATTTGTCTTGTGTAAATTCAACCATCAATACCAACCTGTGCCTTATTTAGTTCCACTAGTGATTGTGCATTGAAAGAGGTACGAGATGTTTGTAATCTTCGTCCACAAATGTTCGGGATGTAGGGTTTGGTTAAGTGATGGGAAGGTCGGATTGCATCCATGACCCATTATCCCGTAGGGTCTCTATTGCCAATGAAGGCTAGTTTAAATTACTTTTGCTTTGTCTATGTGATCGATCATATTCTACTACCTTATAACGAATCTCCTATGTTATGAAAGCGGTGTAACACATCATGTAGGCATGGTTGCCTAATGGTACAGATCCTAACCATTAGATGGTTGAGAGACCAAGGATTTGGCCTTCAATTCTTGATGAGCATAGGGTTGCATGACACCCTTAGCCAAGGGAAGATGTGATTCTCCCTTGTGAACAGAATTTCATGGTGTTTGGGTCTGGGACCCTTAGTCAAATGCTCAAATTTCTAGGTGGAGCACCTCAATGGGTTGTTTGATGCTAAGCCTAACATGCACTAGGGTTTTCAATTAACATTTCTTGGCTTTCAAGCAATGATGGGAAAAGATTATTTAGTGATACATGTGATGCCAACCCTAACTAAGTTGGGGTTGAGTTAACCACAATGTGACCCAAGGTGGATACATGATAATAGATATGCAATCTACATGTAGGATTGGTTTGAGGATTGCATGTGATGGGTAGGTCTAAGAGTTGGCAATCCAATTGGTTTATTTTAAGCAATCTGATTATTGATAACCATGTTTTGTATGGTCATGCACGTCGTTGGCCTCTAAATGATATAAATGTAGGATATGCTTTAAGCGACGATTTACACAAGGGGAAGGCAAGGGCAGGTACAATAGAACACTTAAGCAAATATTGGTCCCTTTGCCATGAGATCAAATATCACATTAATTCACCGCAAAACAAAGATGAGCACACCCCTAGGAAGAGAGAAGAACATGCACAACCTAAGGCCATACGAAAATATATATACATAAGGAGTGTAATGCTCTTTGACATCACAATGGTTAGTGGCATGCAAAAATAAGTAGCACATATGAAGTTAAAATGCATAGCCTTGGCAGCACAACATGATGTTCCATATTGCAAGGGAGAAAATGATGAGATAGGGTACCTATGCGTTCAAAATGATACATATATGCCTATTTGATAGGGCTTGATGGGTTAGCCAAGACCATGAGACTTGGTCCTTGAAAAGCCTAGGAAAATAAGGAAGGAAATATATCATTTCTAACGAATATACCCTTGCCTTATTTCATTGATCAATTGTAAAGAATTTGATTCCTACCACATGTTGGTAAATCAATTTAACACATCGATATTTTACTCAGATGGCCGGGAAACTTTATTGAAAAGTCTACATTTCCATAGCTAGGCATTACACCGTCAGTTTGGTATTGGATGCCAACACTCAAAGAAATGTTTCGAAGCAAGGGAACCAATTTCAAGTGGGTTAAGATTTAATTACTATGTGAATTCATGTATTAAGGTTAAGAAACTCAAAATCAAGGAAAGCAAACTATTGCCCTAAAAGTTATTTTAATGGGATTTGAACGTCTAAATGAAATAAAATGTTGGAAGTGAAATTCAAAATGTGGAGTTTCAAATTACACTTATCACTTTTCTAAAAATCGGTCTTGGCGGCCGATTAATCGACGATTAATCACTTGAAGGTGCCCTGCCGTCGCGATTTATGCCTAATCGTTCTAAAAATCGGTTTGCCTAATTTGACGTTCTAAAAATCGGCCGCCAAGGCCTTTGGCGCCCGATTTTTAGTCTCGGCAGCCGATTTTTAGTCTTGACGGTAAAAAAAACCCAAAAAAATCAAACCCCCCTAAAACCGACAAACCCTCATTCTAAAATCAAGTCAACAATAGACTTTGCTCCATGAATAGAATTTCATAGTATATTGAAGTATGTTGTTCAGTTTCCCTTCATCTCATCACTAATCACCACTTTAGGATTACAATGAATTTCCCTCGTGCGTAGGGTCTATTTATATGAGAT
>JAOWBR010167552.1:0-11673 GCA_028571145.1 Dionaea muscipula
ACCATGTTAGGAAACCAACTCTACCAAAAGATCGACCTGATGGTAGAAGGCTCATGAATAATATTTATTCTAACAGTGCATCAACCTTTTTGAAGGTAAAGGTCCGTGCAAAGATGAACGTCATGGACAAATTTATTTGCATTGAACTTATGTGGTTTGTATGTTTAATTTTGTGGTAGGAGCAATGAACCAACTTACAAAAAACTTGGCTTGTGAATGGGCAAAAGACAATATTAGGGTTAATGCCGCTGCTCCTGGGTTCACTCGCACCCCGTTCACTGAGAAGGTACACCTTTACCCTTCTTTAGGCTGGATAATTTGGATGATGTTTGTACAATGAAATCCTTTTACCTTCACTATTCAGCTGTGGTTACTAAAACTAACCTTGCAACTTATCCAACATGAAATGGTAAATATAATTGTGATCTTGCAGCGTATTACCCAGGAAGATTTTCAAGAAGCCCTGAAAGCCCGAACTCCTCTACGACGAGCTGGAGAACCAGATGATGTGTCAGCAGTCGTGGCATTCCTCTGCCTGCCCGCCTCCCGTTATGTGACAGGCCAGATAATATGCATAGATGGAGGGCTTTCGGCTAATGGCTTCTTTCCGACTACATGATTCAAAATTAGCTTGAAAAGGAATATTGCATTCTCTTTACATCATTGTGCTTTTATCGCTCTCCGGATCATGCCATTCTCTTTACACGCGGCTCTTAATTGATTTAAAATAATGTTTAATAGCTTAGCTAGCTTTTTATGTATCCATCCATGATCCATGTTATATCTCTTCCCATTTGTGTAACTTTTGATCGAGTCTTAATAATCACATCGAGTTTTCATGTCCAGAATAATGAGCGTGATTCTTTTCTTTCCTTTACCTTTCAGAATCCATTTGTCTTTCTATATATATCATGCCAACTCGCATTCTTATCTTGCTCTGGTAGTGTAAGCTAATATTGAGAAAACCTCAGTCGAGATACTTTATTCATTTTGGCATTGAGTTCATGTACCCAAATAAAAGTCGGTTTGTGTCTAGTTTGTTTGGCTGCAGAGCTGGTTTGTCCATGCAAGCGTGGTCCTCTGACTTGTATAGTTGATTGAAGTTTTAAGCTGAGTTCATTGTACACACTCCCGCCAAAACAATGGCTTCTGAAACAGCACAGCAGGTGAAGGAAACTGCAAGGGATGGGCTGCCAGAGACCCTCTGGATTGCTTTCGGATCCTCCTTACAAATTCAGCTGCAGGTACCTTTTAATTATTTCTTATCTTCAAGTACTTCACTTAGTTAAAGGAAAGTAGTGATGATGTCCAGTTTAGTTTAATATATACTCCATCAATCCCCTGAAAAGCATAGGATGCATGAATGCACCATATATTTTATTTTATTTTGTTTTATACATCATGGCAATCCATTAATAGGACTCCATACTTCTATTTTATACACCATCTATCCATATTTTACAATAACTGCCAGCCAGCCAGCCTCTCAAAATCTGTCTTTCTCCCAAAGAAACACTCTCAAAACCATGTCTGTCTGCTACAAAAACGACTTAATTTGTTCTTTGCAGTTCTATGCTTTCTCAGGTGAGCTAGCTAGGTACCCTTGAATCGATCTCAATGACTTTTTGTATGAATAATATCTGCTTCCAGGTTCTAAACTTTTTTTTTATCAGGTTATATGTCTTGTAATTTTTCTTATGTGACAATAACTTTAAGGGATGCATTCATGCAAGCCAAATGTTGCATAAGCTCTCCGGTTTTTCTTACTCTCGTTTTAAGTTGTTTCAGCTCCAGAGGTGCAAGGGAGAGCAGAGCAGCCTCCCGCTGAAGGTGGTAAAATTGGTGAGTCAATTTCTTTCACATCCAAATAAATAAATAAATATAATATACCTCATATATACATTATCAATTAACCCAAAGTCGTACCAAACATGTACCGTGCCTCCAAAATAAATCCAATACTAACAATATGGTAGTCGATGGTCTCTATTTTCCATGACGAATCCAATGATACCAAAATTATATTTTTCCCACGTCTTTTCGGTAAAAATGACTATTTTACCATTTTTTCCCGAAATGGTCAACTTAATCTTAAAAGTTGATCCTTAACTTTTACAAGTCAATCATAGTCACTATAAATCAGTACAAATTATTAGCATACTAATAATAATATAATAATAATAAATAGTAATAAATAATATAAAATTTTAAATTAAATGTACGGGTATAACAGATTTTTTCAAGTAGACCAGTTTTTTTTGGGGCCCATTTCTGTTTGGGTTTTTGATTGCATTATGGAGAGCATGGGCTTTATATTTGTGGGCTTTGGGTTTTGACTAGGCCCATTTACCATCTCATTTCTTTTTCCTGATGCTGCTCCACGAGAAGCAAAAGAAGCAGGAGTTCTTCTTCTCCATTTCATCGAGCAATACGGCACACGTGGACGGCCTTGATTTCTCCGGCAGTTGTGGAAAGATTCCTCTTGGATGAGGTTTGTTCTTTATTTTCTTTGGAGTTGAATCGATTCACTTGTGGTTGTGTGTTGATGGTCGATTCTTCTCCCGTGTTGGTTGTAACCATGGAGTATTGACTCCATCGTACTTTTTCTTTGAGTTCCAAATACATTTCCAGATTTCGGTTCTCTGTTTCTTTGTTCTCCACCTTTGGAGTTCTTGGTTTTCACCAAATTCGTGTATGTTGTTTGTTCCGCTGACTTCACAAAAGATGCATACATGTAGTAGGAATGAAGGGGCTATCTTAATATGGCATGCAGCCCTAGATGATCATCGTCTGTCTCATGTGGCTTACTAATCAGATGATTTTATGGGAATTTGGTCTTCATCAAACTGATCATGAGTTGACTGAATGAATTGTATTGTACAGACCCTTGAATGAATTGAATTGAACTGAAACAATTATTGAAGTATTATTTCTATTATTGTGGACATGTGGCGAATTAAGAGAAACCCACATCGTGATTTAGCATATAAGTGACTCACTTATATGACTATCACTTGTGGGCAGTGTTGAATCGCTGTAATATCTCATGTGGTGAAGTTTCATCGTTTTTATTATAATCATTTTGAATCAACGATTGTGAGTGTGATTGCATATGAGATTGAACTAATTAACAATAAACGGTTAAAAATCATGTTTGTGAAAATGATTTTGTTTGATTGTGTCATCGAGTGTCTTCCTCTCTGTTTCTTTTTTTGGCCAAACCATATGGCATCATATATCTTTAATATTTTGTCCTATATTATATTATTAGAAATTACCCGTGTCGTTGGCACGGTGAACATTCTTACAATTTTATTTACTGTCACAAAAATTATTCGTGCTCGTGTCATACTGTGCATTTTATATATTTTTAATAAAAAAAGAATAAAAATTATATTAACATTAGCCTCTTTTTGTTCCTCATAAAAATTATGAATTTTGACTATATTATTTTTTATATTTGGTAGATTATACAGTGAGATATAGAAGAAAAATAAATTATACATTGTGTATACATTATGTGAGAGGGGGAGAGAAGAGGATAACCAATGAAAATCTTTCTTTTGGCCATATAGGACAACTTAGAGAGGGATAAATTCAAATTATATCTTGCTTTGTTATATAGATTACTAAGAATATATGTTAGTAACTATTTAAAAAAACTAAACAAAAAAATCAAAATCAAAATAAAAAAATAATAATATTAATATTAATCTTATTTTGATGGTCTCAACAAATTAAAATAAATACCTATAGTATTATATAATTTATATTAAATATAATATTAAAAAATTAAAATTTTATCCTCACTCCAACCCACTTTATTTCCAACCGCCTCACCTATTTTATTATCAACCAATTAATAAATAAGGTGAGCTTAAAAATCACTCATTTATAAATGCAATCCTATGGTCAAAAATGTTTCTCGCTGTTTTTTCTGATCGAAAGGTAAAAAATATTTCAAGACATTTATAGAAAGATATTTCAAACCTTGAGTCTCCTTATATTATAGATATAGATACTAGTGGTTACTCGCGTTTTCGGCACGATAAACACTCTACTCTCTCAAAATAAAAATCATCGTAAAAATATACATTAGTAACTTTTTGAAAAAATCAATGAAAAAATAAAAATAATAATCATAAAATAATAATAAAAATTCAAAATTATTATATTAATATTAGTCCTATTTGGATCGCCTCAACATTTTAAAAAATTTGATTATAATATTATATAATTTTTTATTAAATATATTATTAAAAATAACTTTTATTAAAAATATTAATATTATAAAAAAAAATGAGCCATAGATTGCCCGAGGGAGAAGATCTCCGTTCCTGACGATTGCCGGCGATTCTCGGGCGGTAGGGGTAGGTATGCCTGAAGGTCGACGAGGTCGGCTCCGGAAGGTGGTGGTAGAGAAGCGGATTTTCCTAACGACTTTGGGGGATCAGGCGTCGGGCCAGGCTGGAGAGGTGCCCCGTGGTGCTAGGGTTGATACGGTTTTAGGTAAGATTCAAAATCAGGATTTTAATGGATTAGATCTTGGTGCCGATTCTAGATTGGAAAGGGATGAGTGTTGTGATTCAGAGCTTTGGGGAATGCTTGTGAAGAGCCTGGGGAAGGGGTGCTGAAAGACGGTGCATCTATTGCTCCATTGGTGGCCTCTCCTGGAATTGATTATGCTCGATTTGTTGATATGGTTAGGAGGGGGTTAGGGGGTGAGAGAGGAAAGGACGTGCAAGCTGAGCACCGATCCATGATCAATAATAGGGATTGCAAGAATGGAATTCCCCTTTCGTATAAAGATCATGTTGGGGAGGACCTCGTGTTCTCAGAGGAAGATGTTGCTGACGAATTGACTTACTTGAAGGATGCTGTTATTGGATATGTGCTTGGGGATGCGATTCCGTTCTCGGCCATGGAGGGGTTTGTGAACAAGCAATGGACTATGGTGAATCGGCCTCACATAGTTCTACATGAGGAGGGGGGGGGGGGGGTATTTTATCTTCCGCTTTGACTCTTCTGAAGATAAGCTTCGCATTCTTGAATCAAGCTGGTTCTTCAAGTCCAAGCCCATTGTGCTTCGGGAATGGACTACTGATTTCTCTATGATGGATGTGTCCCTGCATCGTGTCCCTACTTGGGTGTAATTCAGGGGGCTTGAGCTCCAATTTTAAGGGGCAAGTTCGTTAGATAGGCTTGCAGCCAGAGTTCGACGGCCCATGAGGACAGACCAGATGACTGCCACCAAGGATAAAGTTTCCTATCCGCGAGTTTTGGTTGATGTGTATACAACAAGGGAGGTGGTCGAGGAGATCCGATTTACAGGACCAGGGGGGCAGCCTTTAGTACAGAAAGTTTATCTTAAATAGTTCCCTCATAAATGTTTGAAGTGTGGAGGGTGGGGGCATAAGGAGGATTGGTTCAATCCCCCCCCCCCTCTCGATGAGGCCAAAGAGTGTGTGTATCCGATTTACGGTAAAGGTGGACATCGAGGTGAAAGATGTTGGGAGCCAGCTCCAAAAAGTCAGATATAGTGGCAGCCGATTGTTGGTTAGGTTGTACAACAGACAAGGGGAGAGCCTAGCTCTAGCTAAGATAGAGATTCTGCTGAGCATAGGAACTTGAACATTGATGATAAGGGTGGGGAGGTGAACCAAGGAGATCAAGGGTGACTTCAGGTTAAAGGTAGGAAATTTGGTAGGAAAGTGATGTGGCTGGTGTGCTCCTGACTACCCAGCGGTTTGCTGCTCTGGAGGGTGACAGGGATGTGTGCTTAGAGAGTATTCTAGGGAGTCGGGTTGATGAGGGGATTGATCTGCCATCATTGCCTTATGATAGGGGTGTGGAACATCCGGGCATTGAATAAAGCGGAGAAGTATAGTATAATATGGCATTGGGTTGCCAATAGTAGTGTTAGTATTGTTTGTTTATTAGAGACTAGAACTAAGTTTAGTAGGCATGTTGGGATTGCAAATTCTGTCTTCCGTGGTTGGGGGATTGTTCATAACTTCTTGTCATCTCCGAATGGCAGAATTTGGGTTATGTGGGACAGGAATAAATGGCAGCTTCACCTCGTTTCTGAGGCGGAGCAGTGGATTCAGTGTCGAATTATTAGCTTCATGGAATGAGTTTTGATGCAACATTTGTTTATGGGTTGTATACAAGGCCGCAGCGAGCAGTGCTTTGACAACATTTGATGGACTTTAGGCAAGGCTGCTTTCGACCGTTGCTTGTGAATGGTGATTTCAACACATTTATGAGGTTTGAGGAAAAGATTGGACATGATGGCATTGATATCCAACCTTGTGATGATCTGGGCAATTGTTGTCTGTAAACCGGATTAGAGGATATTAGCGCAATTGGACCTCATCACACATGGTGTAACAATAGAGGGAAAGCGGATTGGATGAGGATTAAGCATGATCGGGCCACGGGCAATAAGCAGTGGTTTGACATGTTTGACTCTACTTTTGTGAGTGTGGGAGAGCCGCTGATCTCTGACCATTCTCCCTTGGTGATTCATCCTCGCAGGAGCTCTCTGCCTGTGAAGGGGACTTTCAAGTTCTTAAATGTTTAGGCTTCTCATCCTCAGTTTCTTGATATTATTTGGCAAGTGCGGAGCAAACCGGAGAATGGTTGCCCGATGGTTAGGTTATGAAAGAAGTTGTTGAAGATACAACGTCCTTTAAAGCAGCTGCATGGCAAGGAATTTTCGGCTTTATCTGCTAGGATTGTTGAGGCTCAGAAGATTCTAGAGGGGTATCAGTAGCAGCTTAGAAGACATATTTTAGAGGAGAATAGGGAGCGAATGTGTGGTGCTTGTGATAACTTAAAGCTGATCTTGGCATGGGAGGATGGTTTCTTAAGGCAAATGGCTAAGGATGAGTGGATTAAGCTTACTTATAGAAATACAAAATATTTCTACAATTTGATCCAGGGGCGACGAAGGAAGGCTAGGATCTGTAGTGTTCTTGCGAGTGATGGTGTTCTGGCTTCCTCGAATTCAGAGATTGGATCTGCTTTCATTGCCTTCTTCACTAAGCTGATGGGTAAGCCTTTTGATTCAGCTGAGCAGATACTGGATGAAGTGATTGCCGAGGGACCTGTGCTACTTCGGTCTGTTGCTTGCACTCTGGATAAGGAGTTCACTAAGGAGGATGTTTGGCTGGCGCTGGCCTCCATTGCATACGACAAAACACCCGGAATTGATGGTTTTACAACTGTGTTTTTCAAGAAGAGTTGGAGTGTGATTGGGGAGGAGGTTTGCAGAGCTATCCTGGATTTCTTTAGCAAAGGTAAGATGCTCACTCAGGTCAATGCTACTATTCTCCATCTTGTGTCGAAAGGACCCAATTCCTCCTATGTCAATGACTATCGACCTATAGCCTGTTGCACTGCAATTTACAAAACTATAACAATGATGTTGCGTCAAAGGCGTGTCTCTATCCTCCCAGTGCTTGTGGACCCGGTCCAAAGTGCCTTTGTGCCGGGTAGATCTATTATTGATGATATCCTCCTTTGTCAGGACTTGATGCATGGGTATGATAGGAAAGGGATCTCTCCCCGATGCTTAGCCAAGATCAACCTCTGGAAGGCCTACGACTCGGTCAGCTGGACTTTTGTGCAGCCTTTACTGGAGGCGTTACAGTTTCCTCCCAGGTTCTTGCAGTGGGTTATGTTGTGCATTTCTACTACTTCTTATTCAGTTTCGGTCAATGGGGAGATTTTAAGGTTTTTTAGGGGAATGAGGGGGATCCGCCAGGGAGATCCTATATCCCCGTATATTTTTGTGTTAGTTTTGGATTATTTCTCGAGGTGTATGAGAAGATTGGGGGATCACCGGGTGCTTAGATTTCATCCTCGATGTAAGAGATTGAGAATTATTAATCTTTGCTTCGCTGATGATTTGATGATTTTCTCTAAAGCTCATGCAGGTTCTTTGGGGCTTCTTAAGGAATGGTTGTTTCATTTTGGGAGGGCCTCTGGCCTTGAAGCTAACTGTCAGAAAAACTCTATTTGTTTTGGTGGTGTTGGAAGGGAGAAACAGCAGTAATTGGCTGACATCCTTGGATTTGGCATTTGCCCCACTTCCTTTAAATACCTTGGTGTCCCCCTTTCTGCTAAGAAGCTGAGGATCTCTGCGTATCAACCACTTTTGGACATAATGGTGGCAAGAATCACCTACTGGAATGCGCGATGTCTTGCCTACTCTAGTAGAATCCAACTAGTAAAAAGTGTTCTGCTTAGTGTTCAACTTTATTGGTTTCAGATTTTCTTGCACCCCAAGGCTATCATGAGGCGGGTGGAAAGCCTTTGCAGAGCTTACATCTGGCCGGGGTCAGCGATGAACCCCCATCGTGCACTGGTGAAGTGGGATGAGGTTTGCTTGGAAAAAAAAACATAGTGGGTTGAGAATTATGCGCATTTTTGAATGGAATATTGCTAACCTGTTTAAGTTAATTTGGGACATTGCCAATAAAGATGATAGGCTATGGATCAAATGGATTCATAGGCGGTATTTATGTAACCAGTCTGTGTGGTGTGTACAGAGCAGCAGTGGGGATGCATGGTCATGGAAAGCCTTGTTGAAGGCTCGGGATCTTATGATTCCATTTACATCTATTTCTGTGACAGGTCAGTGTTCCTTTATTGGGATAAGGCAGTACACGGTGAAGAATGGCTACACTGCTTTGCGAGGTCATCATGATAGGGTTCCCTGGGCAAAGATGGTTTGGAGTGTGGATATCTTTTCACGACATCAAGTTAGTCTCTTGCTTGCTGTGAAGAATCGGTGGCCTATGAGGAGCCGATTGTGTAAGATAGGAATCTTGACTGTGAGTGATTATGTTTTGTGTCGGGATGTGAGGAAACTGTGGATCATATTTTATTTGACTGTGCCTTTGCAAAATCTATGCTTCAAGGGGTTTTGAAGATAATTAAGTTACCAATGTCGCGGCTTGAGTGAAGGCTCTGGATCACCAAAGTAACGAAGGGGAAGACTGTTCTTGCACGTGCAAGAAGAAAGTGTATTGCAGCAGTGGTTTACTGTCTTTGGCAGGAGAGAAACGCAAGGGTGTTTAGCAATGTAGCATTTAGTTCTGATGCTGTTATTGGGAAAATTTTGAGATTTGTTGACAGACCTCCTGTATAGGCCTGCTCCTGGGGAGATGAGTTTGATGTGCAGGGTCTGGTATCCTTGACTTGCTTGCATTACTGTAATTCTGCCTGTTTTCTTGTTTTTTTGTTTGGTCTCCAATGAAGGGGTTGATGTGGGTTCTGTGTAGTGGTTGTGGTCTTGGATTGTGTCTTCTCTTTTTTTGGTCTGCAGCTGCTGCAGCATTGGCGTTATGTGATGCTGCTATGTGCTCCTTTGGTCCTGACTTGTTTTCCTCTGTTGCTGCTGCAGCTTTGCGAGTTTGGAGCAGTTGAGGTGTTGAGTCAAGTATAGACGACATTGATACTGTACAGTGATTGAAATTATGGTGTTTAATATTGGTTTTTTTTGGCAAGATTTCCTGGTTTCTCGTGAACCTGGAGTGAGATTTGTATCATGGGGGTGATGCCGAGTTGGTAGTAAGAGAGACTTTGCGGTCTGTTAAATTTCTGGCATGGTGATGATTGGGGACTGTGAATACAGCTGAGAATGTGAATTCATCTTTACTGTGTATAGGCTGGGACCTGCAAGGAACGTGTTGCCTCCTTGCAGGTTCTCGATTAGTGAATATCAATTGTGAATAGGTTTCATTGAGGGGCTGCTGAACAGAAAGGATACTGTATAGATGATGGGATGGGTAGGTTTTACAATGATTTTCTACTTAGGAAGTCTGCTGTTTGGGTAGGTTGGGATAGTTGATCCGGAGTTTGTCACTCTTGTAAGGTGTGATCTCTTAGAGTAATACAACCGCTAACTTTTGTTTCAAAAAATATTATAAAAAAATTACTCTCAACGCACCGCACCCTACTTTATCATTCACTCTCCCCTCACTTCACTCCAATTTATTATTATTATTCATCCTACTTTATTATTCACTCAACTCCTTTTTGATCCGACGACTAATATGTTTTCCCGCCCTTTTTCCCGATGCGACGGTTGAAAATGTCCCAAGATATTTTGAGGAGACATTTCAAAGTGCATTATTCCTAGTAATAAAGATATATATATACACGACCGCTATACGTACCCTCAGTTGTACTCCTGTTTATACTCCCTATCATTTTCGACCATTTTCTACCATTTTGAGGACGATACGAACCAATAAATATGTTTAAAATATATTTTTAAGGGTATTCGCAATGAATCACAAAAAAATAAAATCGTTTAGGGCTTGATCCAATCAATTTTTGAAATTGAATTGGGCTAAAAAGCATACTATATTGTACGTAATATATCCGAAATGATTTGAGACAATCTGAACCGTTGGATGTGTTCAAAATGAATGTGTTAAAAAAGAATGTATTAACCCTTCGGGGTTCAGTATGGTTTCTTGTACTCAAATATATTCGGATTTTCATATGATTTTTATTTTTTTCGATTTTCTTCTTCTTTTTAGGGTTAATGCATTAACCCTCGGATTTTTGTAAACTCTTAAAAATGCATTTTGAACAAATCCAACGGTTCGGATCATCTCAAATCATTTCGAATATTGTACATACAATATAGTATGCTCTTCGGTCCAAATCAATTTTCTTAAATTGATTGGATCAATCCCTAAACAGTTTTATTTTTTTATGATTCATTGTGAACACCCTTAAAAATACATTCTAAACACATCTATTGGTTCGAATTGTCCCCAAAATGATTGAAATGGTAAAAAATGATATAGAGAGTATAAACGAGAGTATAATTGAAATACGTATAGCGACCCCGACACACACACACATACACGATGAAGAACTCGTATATTCAATGGTGAATAATGGTGGTGTATTCCTTCAATTTAATTTGATTCTCAATTAGTATGGAGAAGCTAGCTAGTGGCCAGCTAGCTCAATGCATATATTGTGTCCTTTTTTTGTTTATTAATTTGGAATCTTGTCTTTTCAAACAAAATAAGTATTCTCGCATCCAAACACGAGGAGGAAAAATAATAGTTTAAAATCTTAGAGCAAATGCAACCTAGGTCTAAAAGAAATTCAACCTTAGTGTTATGGGAAAATAAGAAAGAAATCAAGTCGATTTATAAGATAAAGTGACGCTTTACAAAAAGAATACAGAAATAAAATATAAATTATAAAAATCACGCATGGTGTGTGTTAGTGATCATATTTAGTTTCTATATCTCGGAGACTATGGGTTTTTGGTGATTCACTTTCCCCTGCGTGGGTCTGGATTTATCCCAATGTGTGGTTTGGGTTTAGTTTCCCATTCATGGGTTTTGATTGTTTCTTCTGCATGATTAGTTCTTCACTCTAATTTTGATGATTGGATGACTTTCCATTAACTTGGGTTCGGTTTAGGCTTACGTGGCACGTGGGCGAACCCCACGAGTCACATGTCGGTCTCACTCGGGTTGGGGTGCGACACCTCGCCTATAAATACCTGTTAGGATTTGATTGTTTAGGTTTTGATGATGCATACTTGAATGTTTATTTAGTTAAATGAATGATCTTAGAACCAGGTTAGGATTTGACTCAGGCAGATTGAGGATCCAGCCTAGGACAGTTCCA
>JAOWBR010167574.1:0-11665 GCA_028571145.1 Dionaea muscipula
ATTTATAGTCCGTTAGCATTTTATTCATGTGATTAGTTCATTTTTATATATGTTTTTAGTTTAGCGACTAATAAATGTTATTGCGTTAATTATTGGTTAAAAGACCTATTTTATACTTATTTTGGTCTATGATAAATTTTAGGTTTTTTTTACGGAACGAAACGGTGCGTTTTGGGATAGCCCATGTGCTAAAATGTTGATCACATGAGCCCATGCATCAAGCAGCTAGCAGCAGCCCATGAAGCAACCAGCAACAACCCATCATGCCTCCATGCAGTCGTTGAATGCAGGCCCAGGTAGATGTTGAAGTGCAGCCTAACATGCAAAGCATAGTAGCATGCGATGAAGCGTTCAGCCAGCTAGTAGCGTCACATCCATGACTGGGAGTCATGCCCGTGACTAGCTATGGAGATCACGCCCGTGAAGATTCGGTCACGGCTGTGATGGTTCATGAATCCAGTTTTTAAAAGACAGACGCTACAGATTGAAACACTACTACTTCTCCTTCGATACTCCATCGTCCAAGGTGATAGCGGCGGCGATTTGGAGCGGATTCAAGCCCGGAGAAGAGGCTGATCATGGGGGATATCAAAATAGACGTGTCTGATCTTTGAGGAGTCAAAGGAGTGGCCATCGTAGATGATCCGCGGATGTTGTCCGTAGCATTAAGATTCATGCAGCCGACGATCCTGATCCGAGAGGAGAGTGGTGGTGACAGCCCATTCACGACGCGTATATTTTCTACATCTCCTTTGATTCGTACTTTATTTAGAACTAGGGTTCGTAATTTTATGATTTTGGTTCTGTGATTTTTCCTGTGATCGAATCTGCTTGTATTGGATTTATGGGATTGATGCAGTAGTCATTGGGACTATTAAAGATTTGATTTTTATGCATTCATTGACTGACAACCATTATTTGGCTAAGGTTGAATTAAATCCATTGATTATTTTAGCGTCGAATTATTTTCCGCATGCTATGTTGATTTGCGAGACTTGTTTTTCTATCATTGGATTCATTGAGATTAGGTTTGCGTTTAATGAATGATTGACGACCACCATTAGGCTTATATCGAATCGAATCCATGGCGTAGAATTATTCGAAGTATCTCCGTGCATGTCAACTGGAATTAATTAATTATGGTTAACTAATTGAATCTGCTAGCTAATTCACACCTGGTTGGGAATCGGGATCAATATTGTCTGATAAGCTTAATTTGACCCAATGGACACAACCGTGCCTGACAACCACAACCGTGCTCTTTCCAAATCCGTAGTGATCAGCGATTCTGTTTAGATTAAACATGAATTAAATATTTAATTCCCTATGCGCATTCTTTACTTGCAGTGTCACTTGGAAAGCGGTCAAATCATAATTAAACCTGAACTTGAACACCCTTCTATCCATTTAGTATTTATTTACCTATTTATTTTTTCTTTAAATCCAAAAACCTAAAAAGAATTTATTTTTTCTGCACTCGAGTTGTATAATTTCTTCTAACGCTAAATTTAGGCTTTTTTTTGGGTTCAACATCCCTAACTTTCTATATCTGTACTGCAAGATATCGTGTTATTATTTGGACGACACCAGAGAGCGCAGAGTTAGGGTTTTTATTTTTTGTCTTATTGTGTGGACTTCCCTTTCTTTGTTTTGCAATTCTGTGATTTTTTTTATTATTATTATTAAGCTACAGTGCACCCGCTACAGTGTAGGACCGCGAATTGTAATTTGAGGGCGACCACAACAGAAAGCTAGCAATCGATGTATTTTAGACAGAGAATAAGAATAGAGGAGAGGTCTTCAGTGCTAGCTAGGGTTACGTGCAAGAAGACGAAGAGATCTGTGATATAATCTTTGCCATTGGATAAAGATGATCCAACGTTTGTGTAACAAGTTGTGTTAAAAATAGTGTTCATATAGCCCTCCCGATATATATATAGGGGCGGATTCATGGCCACAAAAATAGACACATATGTAGACCCGTTTTTTAAGTCGTTAGATTTGGGCTGATCCAACAGTTCAGATTAAAAAGAAAAAAGGAAAAAAGGAAAAAAGAAAAATAAAAAGGAAAAAATAAACCCTATTAAAAATTATATTAACCTGAGCCGTTGGATCAGCCCAAATCCAACGGTTAGAAAAACGTGTCTATATATGTGTCTATTTTTGTGATCACGAATCCTCCCCGATATATATATATATATCGGAAAAGATATTTTGACTCTCCTTTTGACACCTTTTTTCTGGAATGTTTTGAGGCAATGCGAAAGGGTGGATGCATTTAGAATAAGTTTTTAAGGGTGTATCGGTAAAATCGTCGAAAAAAAATATCGGAAAGGGCTCTATCCGATCATTTTTGGGTCAATTTTGACACTGTATTACCACTATAGGATCCGAAATGATTTGAGATGATCTGAACCGTTGAATGTGTTCAAAATATCCTAAGAATGATTACATTAACCCCTCAGGTTACGGTAGGGTTGATTGTACCCAAATATACTCGGGTTTCTATAGGATTTTTAATTTTTCGACGTTTTTTCTTCTTGATTTTAATGTATTAACACCTCATATTCCGGTAGGGTTTCTTATACCCTCATAAATCATATATTTTGAATACATCTGACGGATCGAATAGTCTCAAATCATTCCAGAAAAAGTTGTATTGAAATTGGCCTAAATCGACCCGAAAAACATCCGGATGAAGCACTTTCCGATATTTTTTTTCGACGATTTCGTTTATATGCCATTAAAAACATATTTTAAACACATCCACCATTTCGAATCATCTCAAAACATTCTAGAAAAAGGGGTGTCAAAAGGGGTGTTAAAAAGTGTGTCAAAATAACTATCCCTATAATAATAATAATAATAATAATAATAATAATAATAATAATAATAATAATAATAATAATAATAATAATAATAATAATATAATAATAATGATAATAGTAAAAAGTGATTAAAATAATCCAATAAGGGCACGAATATAACATCCTACCCCCCTTAATGAGATTTCGTCCTCGAAATCAGAAGAAAAGTACCTCATATGAACAGATGAGGATACTTCTCTTGCATTTCCTCTTCACGCTCCCATGTAGACTCCTCTACCGCATGGTAAGAATTCGTACCAATAGAACAACCTTATTCCTCAAAGTCTTTTTTTCCTTGTCGAGAATCTCGACTGGTTGTTCCTCATAGGTCTTGTCTTCACGAATCCTTAGTGGTTCAAAATTAACCACATGAGATGCATTATGCACATATTTCCGCAACATGGAAATATGGAAAACGTTGTGAACTTCTGACAAGCTAGGAGGCAGTGCAAGTCTGTATGACACTTCTCCTACCCTGTCCAACACCTCAAATGGTCCAATGTACCTAGGGCTTAGCTTACCCTTCTTTCCGAATCTGATCACCCTTTTCCAAGGAGATACTTTCAGAAACACTTTGTCTTCTATCTCAAACTATACATCTCGTCTGTGTGGATCAGCGTAGCTTCCCTGTCTACTCTGAGCTGTCAATAGTCTGTCTCTGATCACAGCAACTCTTATGCAAGTTTCATCCACAATCTCAGGACCTATCATCTGTCTTTCCCCAATCTCATACCAACAAATAGGAGATCTACATCTCCTACCATAGAGAGCCTCATGTTGTGCCATCTGAATGCTAGAATGATTGTTGTTGTTATATGCAAACTCTATCAACGACAGCTGATCATCCCAATTCCCTTTCCACTCAAGAGAACATGCTCCCATCATATCCTCTAGAGTCTGTATAGTCCTTTCGGACTGTCCATCAGTCTGCAGATGATAAACAGTACTGAAGCTCAGCTTTGTTCCGAAAGCCGTATGTAAACCTCCCTAAAACTTAGAGACGAATCTCGGATCCCTATCAAACACAATGGATACAGGTACTCCATGCTGTAACCCCCTAAACCGGATGTTACTGGCAATAACTCGTGAGGTGACTCACGAGTCATTGAAGCCGGGTGAAAATCATGCAAGATACTAAAACAGTTCAGTACTGAGGAAAAAACAACAACCATCATGCATGAAAAGCTAACATACATGAAATTACATAACATCCGTCCATCAATCCTACAACGGGGAAAACATAATCCAAAAGGGCCATCATGTCAATCATCGCATCAGAGTATCAAAATGTATCAAATACATGTAGCGGAGAACACAGAAAATAATAAAGTTCTATGAGGCGTCACCGCTCCCTGCCGCATCCGTCTACACGTCATTGATCAAACCTGTCAAGACAGACAAGGGTAAAATCCGTCAGCTAGCGATAGTTGGTGAGATGAAATGCGGTACAAGGTAAATGAATAAAACATGCAACTCGAATGCATTACTCAAAGCATGCAAAAGTAATGTCCATAATATCCAAATCTTCAACTAATCATAGGACCAAGGCGATAGGATGTAACAGTTTGGCCATATAAAATCAGTCACTCAGCTAAGGTACTCCAGTAACGCCTACTTGATGTACGCTCCAGCATAGCACCACCGCGACATGTACCATCAAGAGGAACCGTCCTAGTCTCCCCGCCGCGAACGAGTTGACTTAAAGACATTGTGACACCCGCAGGTGGCCTTGGTTTCCACTCAGGGAAGTACCACAAGGACTTGAAATCCAGCATCCATATCCCGTGTCTAAAATCACCATAGGCATACAAGCCCCAAAACAAAACGATAGAATCATCATCCTAACATAAATATGGTTTTCAATCAAAACCATTTGTATAAGAGCATGATAAAGATAATGAGGAAAAACCGACCATTTAAGTATCAAGGTTCGTATATCAACTCACCTGATCAAGTGAAATCAAACCCCAATGAGAAATCCAATCAACCCAGCACTAGCCGCTCAATAGAATCACCGCAAGCTCCTAAATTGAAATCACATATAAAAGTCTCAAAAATCAACCACGACATCCAATCAAAACATCACGCTAATGGATTCAAAACAATCCCAAAGGGACACTAATGATCTCCCTAAACATGTCCAAGATCATCTCCAAAACATCGCGGATCAATCTCCAAGAGAAACTAAAAACAACTCATCACAGCCACAGGAATTGTCACACCTCACCCCGGGTGGACCGGGGTACGCCCTGCGGACCCAACCACGGACCGGACAAGCCTAAACCCAACAATCCGACCGACGGTCCAACAACAACAATCATGGAATGAAAGTCTAACTATGGGTCTCCAAGTGGATCAAAGATCTAACCACATACACAAGGACGAAATCTCAAATCATAAATCATGAATACTAAATCATCATCAGAGTGCGAAAATCATAAAGTCAATCTCATAAGCATGTGGCTAAAATCCCCAAACATAAATCATGCTAAAAAATCTCAAAGTGCAACATCAAAAAGTGCTACAACTACCACAATGGTAAATGAAACCCTAAGAGGCGAGCCGTCTCCCCGCCGCATCCTCCTAGCCAGTCAACTACCTGAAATAACATTTACCTGGGTATACACAGGGTTAGAAGAAGAATCAAATTCATGCTGGGCTTTATGTTATGATTATTATTGTTGATGCATGAATCCTTGAGACCTTTGTATGACTTGAGTGTGGACCTAGTGAGGATGTGAGAATGGATGGACGGAGGAGAGAGTTGTTTTCTTAAGAAGGAAATGGATTGTACACTTCCATTGAGCGTTGTTGAAGTCTGAGGATTACATTAAATTGACCTCGGCCTTGTTGTTGAAAAACACCACCAGACACAACGTCCTTGGGGATTTTGCCAACGAGCGGATGACTCGGACGGTTGCTTTCGTGGTGCGTATTCTCGGAGCCATACCGACTTACGTTCCATGGAGGGCGGGGACCCCTTGTATGTGTATTGGTATGGCATGTGAGTTTGTGAGTGGGTTACACCTTGGGTGTACCGTGTCCATTACCCCTGGAGTAGGGAACTATGGTATTGATTAGAGATTAGAGACTTTCTTGGACTTTTGGTTGTATAATTTATTGCTTGATTGCTACTCTAATCTCGTGAGTTTGATTTTGTTATCATATGTTGTTGATATCTCATGCTTACGTTGTGATGGTTGTTGTTTCATTTCATATGATTCATTTGATTATGCTCGTACCGTTACCTTCTCTTATTCTCTCATTCCACGAGTAGTCTCTTGTAACCGTGGTGGGTTGGTCCCCTCCTATTTTATCTCAATCACCTCCGTGCTCCGGACTAAGGTGGTCGAGTTGCTACTTACGTTTGATTTGGACCATCCCCCACACCTCGTGGAATTTCCTGAGCTTACTTTGTATTTCCAGCATAAGTTTGATTCTTCTTCTAACCCTGTGTACACCCCCGGTAAATGTGGTTTCAGGTAGTTGATCGGCTAGGAGGATGCGACGGGGAGACGGTGCGTCTCTTAGGGTTTCATTTACCATTGTAGTAGTGATTCACTTTTGATGTTTCTTTGAGATTCTTAGCATGATTTATGTGTTGGGATTTTGGCCACATCTTTATGAGAATGATTTTTGACTTCCGCACTCTATTGATGATTTGGTACTTATGATTTGAGATTTCACCCATGCGCATGTGGTTAGACCTTTGGTCCATTATGGAGACCCAGTTTTTGATTTATTTTCATGATGGACTATCGATGGACCGTTGGCTTTTTTGGGGGTTTAGGCTTGTGCGGTCCGCGGTTGGGTCCGCGGGGCGTACGTCGATCAACCCGGGATGGGGTGTGACAACGGGTCTGTATCACCATGGCATGATTTGTTCGGTCATTTCCCAGGGACGACGCCAAATGATACTCCTGAAAAAATCTCGGGGATGGTCTGGACCTAGGACCCTCCAGAGGCGATCATCAAAGTCCCAGTCCGATCGGGATGAGGTGGCTCCGGCCGGCGGAGAGGACCCAGTCGGCTTGGGGGAGGAGTGAATGGTGATCCAGAGGTGATTCCGACCCTCTCTAAGAGAGAGAACCTGAGATGAATGAGCAAATAGGTCAGAGGGTATCCCAGGGTGTGACCCCGGGGAGACCGCTCCGATGGTTAAATCAGCAAGTGTCCAAAATGACCGGTATCTCCTGCGTGCGAAGAGAACCGGGAGATGCGAAGATGCAGGAATGAGAGAGAGAGTAGTCAAACGGGGTTGGTCAAGAGGGCGAGAATCGTCGAATGGGAGCTCGTGTAGCCGGGCAGGGCAGGTGGGTGGCCCAGGCGGGGTACCCGGGCAGGGCAGGTGGGTGGCCCGGGCAGGGCACCCGGGCAAGGCACCCGAGTAAGCATCCTGGACAAGCAAAGGGGAGAGCCCTAGGAAAGTGGCCCGGGCAAACAGGGGCAGGCACCCGGGCAAGTGGTCTGGGCAAGGAAGGAGCCAGGAAAGGTAGGAGGCCGGGCAAGCAGCCCGGGCAAGTCCACTGGGCAAGGCTCCCGAGCAGGTCACCCGATCAAGGGAGGGGGGTGCTCCGGTCAAGGTGTGGCCAGTCCAAGCTCGGATCCCGAGAAATGAGAGAGTGGAGGCCTATTTATAGGCAAGGGAGGAGAGAGAAGGCCGAGCAAGCAACCCGGGCAAGGGTGCCGGGCAAACTGCCCTGACAAGGGTCCCGGGCAAGCAGCCTGGGTAGGGTTCCTGAGTGGTTTTGCATTGGAAACTTCGGGAGGCCCATTTGAGCTTGTTTTAGCTCCGATTGACGAACGGTTTACGCCCATGCGCTCGTGGAGAGATAGGGAATCATTCAGGATGGGTTCAGTCGAGGTTGGTCGGGGTTGACCAGGTTTGACTAAGTTTGACCATGGTTTGACCGAGGGCTCGGTTCAGTCAGGTCATGCCGGACGATCCAACCTCGGACCCTTTGGCCACGTGTCTATAGGGGAAAATCCCCCTATATCAGTAGCATCTGCATCGTCTCCCACTTTCAACACTACACCGTCTCCGCTTAAGTGCACTGTCCCGACTGCTCTACCATACCCATCCCGGTTCTCCAAAACCAAGAAGGGAGAGCAGGATAAAGAACTTCTTAGCCTCTTTAAAAAGGTTGAGATCACCATTCCCCTCATTGAAGCTATTAGGAAAGTGCCTAAATACGCTAAATTTCTCAAGGAACTTTGCACTTCCAAGAGAAAGTCACGAGATAGGGAAATCATTAGGGTCTGGGAAAGTGTCTCTTCACTTTTCAACTAGACGGTACCCCAAAAACAGAGGGATCGGGGTATGATCTCCATTCCCTGCACTTTGGGAGATCGTCGTCTAAGGGCCATGGTAGATACAGGGGCATCCGTAAATATCATGCCTTTAAGTATATATGATGCTCTTTATCTAGGCCCACTTAAATACACCAGGGTGGTTATCGAACTGGCCGATAAATCCACCACCTACCCCGTCGGTGTCCTCGAGGATGTCATTGTGCATGTTAATGATTTAGTCTTTTCAACCGATTTTCATGTTTTGCATACGGAACGGGATCATTATCAGAGTCCTGCTTCACTTCTCTTGGGGAGACCATTCGTTTTGACATTCCAAATGATAATCAATGCGTGTGATGGAACCATTTCTGTGGGATTCGGTGGCCACGTGGTTAAATTTAATCTTTTTGAAGCCATACGACACCCCTTAGACCATCACTTTTGACAGTGCCCTGCAACTGCTCTATTTTAAGCTGTGACCTGCAGCTTCAATTTTCTCTCTCCCACTTTTGACCTAGTAGCCTGCAGAGCGACTTGGATATCAAGAAGGGCGACGACAACATCTCGGAGCAAGGGGCGGAGACAATGGAGACCTTCTATACACAACCGGCGGGGAGAATTTACCGACGGGACGCGCATCGATTAGATCTACCCATTTGGTATATTTTCCATTAGGCTAGGTCCGTAAAGTTTCTACCTTTTGTATGTCAATTGATCAGATATGTAAGTAGCTGGTAGATGATGGTCTGCCGATTGTTAGGGATTTGATTTGAACTTAAACTGTGAACCTGCGGATTCATACTTCGTGGATTTGACCTATTTTTGTTGATTCGTGACAAGTCGACTAGATTAGGTAATGGGATTGAAACTCCGATATACGTTATGCTCTACTTAGGCTTACGATAGCGTTTACGTAAGCCGATCCTAGCACTAATCGAACCGAATAACGAATCTGCGATCAAAGCCTTATTTTCTGCATAAGAATTAGATCCGAACGAAATAATAAATCTTAGATCCAAGCATGACCAGAATCGGAATCGTGCTGCCTGCTCCAGGTGATCTAATAAGGGACACGTCCTTGACACACCTGTCATGACCATGTCAAGGCCTTCTCTCACGACCGTGGTTGTATAATCACGGCCGTGACAAGCTCCCTACACACGCTGCTTTTGCTGCGTTGCTTTGGTCGAGTCATCGCTCGTGCGACGACATTTATCATCACTTTTATTGCATTTTATTTATCGTTAGAACCTAATCAAATCCCCTATATTCGATACATCCTGCTAGGAATGATAATTAATTCAACTTGAAGATTTACAACCGTCCCTGTGGTACGATACTCGACTTGCCGCTAGCTTCTAGTAGGTATGGTCGTTTAACTTAGAAATATTAAATTTGGTCATCCGACGACGCGGTCGACATTTTGGCGCTATTGTCGAGGACGGTAGCTAATTTTTTGGGATGATTGTTTTTGTTTCTAGTTGTAGTTTACTTGAGTCATTTTATTTTATTTATTCTTATTCTGCTTTATCTCTTCCTGCTTTCTACATCCTGTTTAGTGTTTTTCTGTAATCCTATTGTTCTAGTAATTTTGGATCTTGGATGCTAGGGCGTCGATCCTTACGACCTAGAATTGTTAGATTAAATCTAGACATGGAAAAATGGTGTAGGATTAAAAGCAGACACCCATGCACTAACACTATGGAGGACCCACCACCACAAAACTTGAACAATCAAAACGGTCCTGTCAATGGGGCAGTTAGGGGTCATAATGCACAAAACGGATTAAATGCTAGGAACGGGGGCATACAATAACAGGGTAGCACCACTTAATCAATTGCACGCACACTTCGTTCCAAACCTGTACGACACGCCGTCGTGCATCGAATTACCTGCAATAGGTGCTGCCCACTATGAGATTAAGCCCGACACCATACAATCATCACCCCAATTCACTGGCTTATCTCAAGAAGACCCGTACAACCAATTGGCTGAGTTTCTAGGCATCAGCTCGACCCTAAAAATTAACAACTTTCAGGTTGATGCCATGCGACTTATTCTATTTCCATTCTCACTGCGAGGCCAGGCAGAACACTAGCTGAGCATTTTGGCACACCGAACGATTAGGAGGTGGGAGGAGATATGTGCTGCATTTCTAAAGAAGTAATTTTCGGTAGGAAAGACCTTGCAGTACTGTCAAGAGATCACAACTTTCCAACAATTCAATAATGAACAATTATTCAAAGCGTGGGAGAGGTATGGTGATTTGATAAGAAAATGCCCTCACCACGACATTCCCAAGTGGCAACTTGTTCAGAGTTTTTATTTCGGCCTTTTACTAACGCATTGTCATATGATGAACGCTTCTTGCGGAGGGTCCATGATGACGAAAGATGATAATGGGGTATGGGCATTGTTTGAGAATATGAGTGACACGTCTCAATTGCAATCCACCTTTGAGAGGAGAGACAAACCCATAGCTACACGAACTGAAAATCAAAAGGGTGTGAATGAGCTTAGCGCCACTAAAAGACTCACAACCACCATTGCAGCAATCTCCAAACGAGTGGTGTTGATCCTCAAGAAAGATGCGGTCACCACCCCCGTACCTGCACATATCGAAGCATGTGTTACCTGTGGTAGCACTACTCACCATTGGACGGTTTTTCCGTCCACCCAGCCTATTCCTGACCCCACACAAGCAGTCAATGTTGCATATGGGTTTTATCCCACACAGCATCCAGGATATCAATGGCGGCAACCACAACCACCACAGCTGCAACCAGTCACAGTTCCTCA
Source organism: Dionaea muscipula (assembly GCA_028571145.1). Lineage (NCBI taxonomy): Eukaryota > Viridiplantae > Streptophyta > Magnoliopsida > Caryophyllales > Droseraceae > Dionaea > Dionaea muscipula. The sequence continues at coordinate 10,959 of JAOWBR010167574.1, forward strand.
AACGCCATCGCCGCTACTACAGCCAACACCCACACCCCTTGGAGCGGCGATGATCAAATCAATGGCTGAACAAACCAAGATGTTGGCCAGCTTAACTGAGACCCAGTAGCAAGTGAGCGTCAAAACGCAAGCAATTGTGAAACTAGTGACGCAGATGGTTCAAATCTTGAGCACACTGAACAAGAGGGAGGACGGGCGACCTGCCCAACCACCTAAGAAGCAGTAATTTGATGAGCAGAATGATCTTCTTTGTAAATACGCACATTTCTTTTTCGTAGTTGTTGAGTCATCTTGGAAATTTTGTCATTCATCCGGAATTTCTGTTGATCCTTCCTCACTTTTGTTTTAGCAAGGTTGTCGGCAGGCAAGTTAGGGGGTGTGAGAAATCGGGACCCTCGTTGATAAATCCTTCGGGATGCTTCCACGGAGTTTCGTGTTTACGAACTCCACCTCCCGGCTTGCATTATCTACAAGCAACATTGTTATTGCTACTTCAGAGGTTCTCTTTGGAGTAATAGAGGTCGCTCCTACGAACCCATTGCACATCGGGTTGTAGGGACAGCAACGTTGGAGAGTCACAGAAGGGCCGTGCAGATGATAGGATTTTTCCTAAGACATTTCCCTTCCTGTTATTTCCATTTCTATTTCTGCTGTGTTGTTTTTGTTTTCTTTACAGGTCAGTTTGTACGGATTTTAGACCCTTCGCT
>JAOWBR010167585.1:0-11663 GCA_028571145.1 Dionaea muscipula
ATGGACCAATAGCGACGGACTTTTTAGCAACGGGAGCATTTTCCGTCACTAAAAGTGATTTCTGTCACTATTGTAGACAATGGTGACAGTTATTCGCCGACACTAAAAGTCGTTTTTCTTGTAGTGTGACCTCGACGTCGCAACGTCCAATGGGCACTGTCGGCCGACAACGACCCTAGACGGATTTATCAGGATGGTTTCCTAACTGGTGACCATAGTTGGGGGAGGAATGCCTGGTTGGATTGGGTACCCTTAACAGATGCGCATGTACACACCTATATGGCCATTGATCCGTTACTGATATATATTTATACTCTTGTTGCATGTCTTCCCTTCGCGGGTTATGGTATGTCATGTGGATGATTTCATTGATTTCTATCATCTTGCCTAGTGTCGTTGATGGTCCTATTTTTCGGGTACCTACGTGCGAGACTATGTCGTGGCGAGTTATAGGTACTGTGGTCTGGTTGTACGTTTGATTTACCACCAACCACACTTAGTCAGTTTTTAGCCCTATTGTTGTTGTTTTAGTATATCACTAGATTGTTTACTAACCCGTGTACATCCCCTAATTGAACAATTTGGCGCAGGTGATTAGATTGAGAGCTAGGAGGATGTCGCGGGAGACGGAGCACGCCTCTTAGGACTGTTTCCTTGTTTTGTCATGCATCATTTTTGGTCCTTGTTCATAGTTTCATTAGAGATACATTAAGCTTTAGAATTTTGGACTGTTTGAGATACCTTAGATCATAGACTTGTGACTGTGTTTTCTCCACGGGGGTTTTTTTATCATCGTTTTCCCTGTGTGGGTCTTGGCATGTTTCCCGATGTGAGTTTTGGATTTAATGATTTTCTCCTTTGTGGGTCTAGACTTTCTTCCGCATGATTAGTCTTTAACTCTGATGATTATGATTTAGTGACTTAGTGTCTTTCCTGTGATTCGGGTTTCGATACTTTAGGCTTACGTGTCACATGGGTGTCCCCCACAGGTCGTTTGTCGGTCGCACCTGGGTAAGGGTGTGACAGTTGTGTTATCAGAGCGCCTAGGTTCCAGTCTTTCATGGGATTTTGATGTGATGGTTTTGGAACTTAGCGATTACATGATAGGTGAAATCTTTTTTAGTGCACACTAGACTAGAATTTTCCATATGATACATGTTACAATTTCTAGAAAAGAAGCCCGTCTCCTGGCATCCGCTAGGTACGTTCTCGTTTCATTCTCGTTAGTAATTGATTTAGTACTTGATTAGAGCGCCTTTCAGACTTTGTTTTAAGTAGAGTAAGATGGTAGCCACGAGACGTACTGGTGAGCACTCGGCATCTTCTGCCAACCACCGTCTGCCACCGAGATCCCCAGGAGGACGAGGTGGGGAACTCGCTGGGACGAGTCCGCGTTGTGAGGATGTGCCGCCTTTTAATGGGATGGTCGGAGTGGTCACTCTCGGACCAGAGGAGTACGCTAAGTTCCAGCAGTTCCAATTGATGACTCCGGAGGTGGAGGAGCAATTTTGGATATAGCAGAGGTTCGTGGCTGCTCATGGACCTCCTGGAGTTGATGCCGTTAAGCAGGAGTAAGTTGCTGATCGCGATGAGGAGCGTGTGGAGCAGATTCCACCGCTGATGCCTACAGCTAGAGCTGTAGCCCATGTACCTCAGCTTGAGGAGGTGTAGGACAAGATGTTTGAGAGATTCTTAGGTACCGGTCCTCCCAAGTTCAAGGGACTGGGACACCCAGTGGAAGCGGGCAATTAGTTGATGGAGGTTGAGAAGGTCTTGAAGAGGATTAGGTGCCCAAGGGAGCTTTGGGTATCCAATGCCTCATTCCAATTGAAGGATGACGCAGAATATGATAAGTCATGGAAAATGACTTATTTATGCTCGTTTATATAGTCCGTTAGCAATTTATTCATGTGTTTAGTTTAGTTTTATTCATATTTTTAGGTTAGGATTTAATAAATGCTGCTGCGCACAAAACATAATAAAAGATTTGTTTTTATGATTATAATATTTCATGAATTTTTACGGGTTTTTTCGGGGCTTAATGGAGCATGTCGTATGGCCCGAATGTTTAAAATAATCGATCACATGAGCCCATAGAGCTGGCAGCCCATGCACAACATGCAACAATAGCCGCAACCAGCTGTTCCATCAAATTGAGCCCAAACAGTAGTATACAGTGCAACAAGCAGGATGAACTAATCAGCAGCTTGCAGCAGGAAGTGGTCCAGCCATACGGGCCCCATGAAGCAACCCAACAACAACACAAAAGCATCCAATGAAGAAACCCATGCAATTGTCGAGTATAGCAGCCCATCAGCAACAAAGAAGCAACCCAGCGTGAAGTTCAGCAAAGCAGCCATGCAACGGGAACACGTCTGTGACTCCATGTCATGACCGTGACATGAATGAGTAGACCACGCTCGTGATGGGTGAATTACGCCTGTGATGTGTACAATCAGCCAACAGCCAGTAAAGCCTCATCAAACCCATGGTTCTCAACCACGCCCGTGATGTAGTGCGAAGAACATGCCTGTGGAGATGCATCACGGCCGTGATGATCTGCAGCTTCTGTTTCTAAAATGACGATGGCCGCGGCTGAGCAGGTCACTCTTCTCCCTTCGTGACCCTCGACTTCCAGCCGACTTTGGTGACAGCAAAGGGCAATCTTGAAGCGATTCAACCGAGGAGGAGAGGCCGACCATGAGGAGCACGTGATTCAACATCAAGCCCTTGAAGATCGAGAGTTGCTGCAGTAGAAGAACCGTAGATTTGTCCGTTGCATCGATCTTCACACAACCGACGCTCGAGATCCGAGAGGAGGGTGGTAGTGACATCCATCTATGACCACGAATCCACATCTCTTTGGTTCGTATCATTGTTTAGATTTAGGTTTTGTATTTTATGATTTTGGTTTGTGATTCCCTTTGTGATCGAACCTACTATAGTCGATTTATGAGATCGGCGGTTTATCATTGGATTTATTGGATCTGTTTATGTCTATTGAATGATTGACGACCATCTTTAGGCCTAAAATTTAATTATCCATTGATTTGTTTCGCTCCAACGTCTCCCTGCATGCTATATTGGAATTAAATAATTAGGGTTAGCTATTTGAATCTGCTGCATGTTTCATCCTTTTGGGAATGAGGATCAATTGTACCACAATTGACAAACATAAGTTGACCCAGTGGACACAATCGTGCCTGACAACCACAGCTGTGTCCTTCCCAATTCGTAGGGTGATTAGCAATTTCGTTAGACTAAACCTAAATTAAACATTTAATTCCTTGCGTGCAAAATAATCTGTTGGGTTTAGTCAACCCATTCCCAGGATCATAAATCCCATATACAATCATAAGAATAAAATCAATGTTCTCAAACCTCAAACTGATATTCAGAAGATTCAATAAATTGACCAACTTAAGACTGAAACAGAAACATCATAATGATCAATGGATAATCTGAGTACGCATTAACGAATGACAATACACAATCTAGTAAACCAAAGCGATCAAAGGACAATTGTCTCATAATTCAACATGCTCAACCTCACGCGGATTTATTTAGGATTACAATCACAAGCAATTACTCAAGAGCAGATACTCAATCAAATAATAAACAAAGGGAATTGGAGGATTATACCGCGTGGGCTCAGTCTAGGACAAGCTAACACCATCATCGGATCAAGCCAAGCAACCACAACACATGCCTCTCGATCTCCATCTCCTTATCTCTCAAGAATCACGCAAGATCCATATCCGGTCAGCCAAGAATCAGGCCAGGACAACCAAGGGCAGTAGCAGTAGCAGCACAACAAGAATCAATAATGGCAACAAAAACCGCAAGGAGGAATCGGAATAAACCGCGGACAGGTAAGGTTCAATCCGGTAAAACGCATCACCGGATAGTCTAGGACTGTGCACATATGCACTCAGAACAACCACCAAGCCGACCACGGGCACAAAGCCCCCTCATCCGTGAGTCACCAGCAGGAGAACACCATCGCGAAAGAGGAAGAGCAGATCTGCTCTTCATGAGACAAGTGACCGAGGAAATCAACAGAGAACAATAGAGGAGATCGCCATGAACAGGGCAACGGAAGAGAGAGCATGGAGAGGTGGCGTGTGTGTGATGGCTAGGGTTCGCGTAATTGCCGACCCTCAAGGCTCTGGGTATCTCATCGGGTCTGTGGTGAATCAAATCACCAAATTGAAGACTAGGTCTTCTAATATATGAGGAAAGGAAAGCTGCAGATTAGGTTGGCAATAATCAACGGCTACCGTGAGATTCACCTCATCCGACAGTGGGGAGATTAGTTGGAAGAATAAGTTGCCCAAAAAGTAACAGGCTTAGACAGCCTTTATATGGGCTTGAGCACTAAACCCAACAAAATTAAATCCCACCAATGCAACACAACATCCTTTTATAGGGGATGGGATGCGTCCCTTGACAAAAATTTGTATCATTTGTCCAATTTGTTTTGTCAAAAGTGATGACTGGCCAATTATTGATCCCATTTTTATCTACATTCTCCCATGGAGATGTAATTGAGGATTAATTAGATTTTTATATCATTCTTTTCATCTTACCATCGCCTATATTATTGCTTAGAAAATGAAGAAATATTTTGAAATAAAATGATAATATAACAATATCTAAATTTTAACAAAAATACTTCCAAAGTAAGTTGAACAATGCAAAAAAACGATATTGTTACTATTAAGTTGAACAGTGAGCCAAATAAATATTCTTTTTGGTTGCTATTTTGTCAATTTGAGGGAACCGATTTTCTTTATATAATTTGCAAGTGGGTGAGATACTGACTTCAGTTAATTGGCTAGCAAAAACAGACTGCCTTAGCTAAGTGGTTTTTGAACAGACTAAATTTCCCTGCTTTGCTTTCCCGGGAATAATTAGTTTACACTCTTCATCAACAATTGAACATAATGGTATTGTCCCAATATCACTACTGTTGCACGTTCTGACTAATTCACATTCGTGTTCATTTCACCCAACGTTAAGTCTTTTTTATCTGGTAAATAATTTTCTTTATCGCGTTTTGGATCTGCAGACCATGGATATAATATATATATATATATATAGGGAGTCTCCAAAGTGGGCTTTCACTTTTCCATAAGAGTGTGGACTCCCCACCACCCTTGAATGAAAAAAGATCAAGGGTCCAAATATTTTTCATAATGGAGCTCATTTTCCAACCACTTCCTTGTTGAGGGATCTGGAAGGGGGGCGATGGATTCCTGGGTTTCTCGCGATGGGAGGAAGATAGGTGGAGAGGCATGGGGTGATTGCGAGGAGCAACGTGGTTCCCCATATCTTCGTGCTGTGCAGAAGGGGTCGCCTGATGAACAGCTTCCCCCCAACCCCCTCTCGGGCAACAGAGATACTAGGAGAGGGCTCCAGCTTTCGAATGTTGAGGAAAGGGATTCTGAGCTGGTCCTCACCTTGGAGGATGTGGCAAGCGAGCGCGAATTCTGGGCATCGGCTCTTATTGGGTATGTTTTGGGGGACAAAGTTCCGTTCTCGACTATGCATGGATTTGTCAGAGCAAATTGGAATGAGGTTGAGGCCCCTTGTGTGTGTTCTTCATGATGATGGATATTTCATTTTCCGGTTTCAGTCGATTGAAGATAAGGAGAAGATTAAGGGGGATTTATGGTTTTTCAATTCCAAGCCATTGGTTCTGCGCGACTGGAGCCCCTTCTTTCAACTCTTTGCTGAGACTTTTGATTCCATCCCAACGTGGGTTCAGCTTCCCGGGCTCAATCTTGAATTCTGGAGTAGGAGCACACTGGACAAAATTGCAAGAAGGATAGGGAGGCCCCAGTGTACTGACTATTTGACGGCTGTCAAAGGTAGAGTATCCTTCCCCCGAATTCTGGTTGAGGCTAACACATCCAGAGAGTTGGTGGAGAAAGTTCAATTTAGGGGACCCAATGGGAGGCTGGTGGAGCAGGTGGTGAGATATGAGTGGATGCCGATTAAGTGCGCTAACTGTGGCAAATGGGGCCATAAAATGGGGGGGTGTTCTGCTGGCAAGATTGCTGGAAGTGGGCCTGCCATGATCTGGAAGAAAAAAATCTGGTATTCCTGCTGCTACTGGGGTTATTGGAATTCAGCAGGGGCAAACTGCTGCTGGTTTTGCTTCGGCTGGAACCTCTCCTGGTGTACAGAAGCCTTCATCTACAGCAAAGGAGGGAGTGGCGGTGAGTACCAAGGGTGTGGATGATTGGCAGGTTGTTGTGAACAAGAAGGGAAAGCAGGTTTCTGGGTCACGCTTCTCTGTGCTGCAACCTCAACAGGAGGCAATCTTGGAGAATCGATCCTCTGCTGATGGGAGTTTCCTCAAGGAGGGTAGCGATCTAAGGGAGTTGCGGGTACCACCTAATAAAAGTTGCCATGACCATCGGAGCGTGGAATGTCAGGGGCCTTAATAGGTCCGAAATGTAATCCGAAATAAGGCTTTTTCTGGCCAGGAATAAGGTGTGGGTGATGAGACTTTTGGAAACCCGAGTAAAGTTTGCGAATGTCGATAAAATCCTCTCTTCTTCCTGCAAAGGATGGGAGTGCCTCTCTAACTATGATTTCTGTCCGAATGGGAGAATTTGGTGTTTATGGAATCCTAGAGTTGTTGGTATTTCCTTGCTCCAGTGTTCTGATCAGATGATGAGTGTTGAGGTGATGTTTTTGGCCAATAGGAGGAGGATTGCCCTTTCTTTTGTGTATGGCCGAAACTTGGCTTGTCAAAGACAGTCCCTCTGGAATAACTTGGGGGGTTTTGCAAATCAGTGTGGCCTTCCATGGGTGATTATGGGGGATTTTAATGCATTTATACATTCCTCGGAGAAGGTGGGATACCATGGGGTTAGTATTGATCCCTGTGAGGATATGATTGGGTGTTGTACTAGTGCTGGCTTGGATGACTTGCGGGCAACGGGGTGTTTCCATACCTGGTCCAATCATCAGGATAGCAGCTCCTGGATGCGCATTAAATTGGACCGTGTGCTTGCTAATCATCTTTGGATTCAGGGGTTTCCTTTCTCTGAAGCTCAGTTCCTGGAGGCCACCATTTCTGACCACTCGGCAATGCTTCTGCACTTGAATTAGGCGGGTCTCCAGGTGCGTCCGCCTTTTAGATTTCTTAATGCTTGGGTTTCTCATCCTGATTTCTTATCTGTTGTCCGAGATGCCTGGAGTAGGCCTTGTGCTGGCTTTGACATGTTTCAGGTTTTCCACAAGCTTAAACAAGTTAAGCAGCATTTGAAAACTCTTCATGCTCATCATTTTTTGAATCTGGAGGATAGAATTGAGATCATTAGGAAGGAGGTGGAGAAGGCTCAGGTGTCCCTCTTGGATCAGTTTTCTGATGCTGGTAAAGTTGTGCTTGATGGGCTTATTGGGCAACTTCGGCACTTGCTGCAAATTGAGGACCAGATGTTTAAACAACGGGTTAAAGGTGACCGGCTGAAGATGGTTGATAGGAACAACAAATTCTTCTTCTCTCTGATGCGTACTAAAAGGCATAAGAACCTCATTGCTAGTCTCACTCGGGATGATGGCTCTCGGGCTTCCACTAAGGAGGATATTGCCGCAGAAATCATGTTGTTCTACCAGCGGCTGCTTGGATCCAGGTGTGAATCCTCTGCTGTATTTTTCGATGAGTGTTTGGATGAAGGGAACAGATTAGTACCTGCGTAGCAGCGGTTCTTGGTGAATGACTTTGATGATGTTGATGTGAAGGATGCGTTGTGGGGGATTGGGGATGATAAAGCGCCGGGGATTGATGGGTTTAATGCTTTCTTCTTCAAGCACACTTGGGAGATCACGGGCCCTCTTTTCACTGCGGCTATTCTCAGATTTTTTAAGAATGGACAGATGCTTAAGACTGCAAACACCACTGTTGTCCATCTTATCCCAAAGTCTGGCAATCCGACTGGAGTGGGGGACTTTAGACCTATTGCGTGTTGTACCACATTGTATAAAATCATATCTAAAATGATTTGTAAAAGGCTCAGTGTTGTTCTCCCATCTATTATTGATGCATCCCCAAGTGCCTTTGTGGGGGGACGATCCATTGTAGATAATATCCTCCTTTGTCAGGAACTCCTAGTTGGTTATGATCGGCAGCGTATTTCCCCCCGTAGCCTAGCAAAGATTGATCTGCGAAAAGCATATGATTCGGTGCGGTGGTGCTTCATTGAGCAGATGTTGGAAAAGCTCCATTTCTCGGCTACCTTCATCCAGTGGGTTATGACATGTGTGACTTCTTCCTTCTACACCTTTTCTGTGAATGGGGAGCTCACAGGCTTTATGAAGGGAGGATGTGGATTGCGACAGGGTGACCCGCTCTCTCCCCTTCTATTTGTCATTGTCATGGAGTATTTGACTAGGAGTGTGAGGAAAGCTAGTAAAGGGAGTGAGTTCAGATTTCACCCTAAATGCAAGAAGTTAGGAATTATCAGTTTCTGTTTTGCGGATGATTTGATGTTGGCTGCTAAGGCAGCTCCTGCTACCCTGCTTATTCTTAGAGGATGCTTGGATCATTTTGGGCAAATTTCGGGGCTTGAGGCAAACCAGGAAAAAAGCTCCATTTACTTTGGTGGGGTGACGTATGAGAGGCAGAGGGAGCTTGCAGGGATTCTTAGGTTTGAGGTGGGAGAGGGTGCCTTTAAATACCTGGGGGTTCCACTCACTACCAAAAAACTCTAGATAAAGCATTATAAGCCGTTGATTGAGAAGATTACTGCTAGGATTTCATCTTGGACGGCAAGGATGCTCTCCTATGCTGGACGGCTGCAGTTGACCAAAAGTATTCTCCTTAGTTTGCATGTTTATTGGTCTCAAATCTTCCTTATGCCGAAAGGGGTCCTGAAGGAAGTGGAGAGTTTTTGTAGAGCTTTTCTGTGGTCGGGGTCCAGTGTCAAGCGGAGTAAGGCCTTGGTTTCCTGGACAGATATTTGCCAACCAAAGCTTTGTGGAGGTTTGGGTATAAAGGATCTTGTTGACTGGAATTTTGCTATCTTATGTAAATTGTTGTGGGACATTGATAGTAAGAAGGATAGATTGTGGATTCGATGGATCAGTGAATACTATTTAAAGGGCACATTGGTGTGGGATGCTCCTTGTGGTTATGGATCCTGGGTGTGGAAGGCTATGTTGAAGGTGAGGGACTGGGTGGTGGGGCTTGGCTGCTTCTCAAATGGTGTTCCTATTTTTAGATGTCGTAGCATGTATATAGTCTATTCTAGACTACATGGTGAATTTGAGCGAGATGGATGGTGGAAGATTATTTGGGCTGCAAATTTGCACCCTAGATCGAGCATTATGCTTTGGCTGGTTTCGAGAGGTAGACTGAGAACTAGGGATAGATTGGTGAGGTTTGGTGTTTGTGTGGATGACTGTTGTGTCCTGTGTCACTAATTTCCTGAGTCCTATCAGCATCTGTTCTTCTCTTGCAATTTTGTTTCTCTAGTCATTGAATTTTGTTGTAGGGAGACAGGAATTTATTGGGGAGCACGCACTTGGGATGACTGTCGGGTGTGGCTTCTCAACTATGCCAAGGGGAAATCTCGAAGAGCAATAGCAAGGAGGCGCATGGTCGGGGCTATTGCTCGAGCAGTATGGTGGGAGAGGAACAACAGGGTCTTTCTCCATGAGACTCATGATGTTGTCACTACTGCCCATAGAGCTCTGGCTTTGTTCAGAGAGGTTTGAAGATAGTGAAGGTCTCTAGATTTCAGTTGAAATACGCTTGCCCTGTAGATAATTTGAGAGGTAATTTCTATATAGAATAGGAAATTACAAACACTCTATTGTGTTTAACACTCACAAATTTATACACATCACACACCTAGACAACACCAAATTTACACAACTCTTGTGTTTGTAAATGAAGCTCTGTGTTGTGATTTTACAATAAACTGATAGCCTCCTTTTATAGCTAAATCTAGCCTACCATTTTTGACTAGCAAATGTGAACTGAGCTTTGGGCGGTGTACCAGTTTTTCACAATAGTGTGCTGCACATTTTTCATTCCTGCCGTCTTTATTTGACTAAGGAAAAATAAGGGAAAGAGAGAGTTGGACGGTGTATACTATTTTAACAGTATGTTCCTTTTCAGCTCGATCAGCCTGTGTCCGAAGTTTAAGTTCCCCATTTATACGAAGCTCATCCCATCCCTAAGAGGAAAAGAACGGCCATGCCTTGATGATGTCATGCCAATTCGTGGAGTAAGACGTGGAGTAGCAGAAGGGGTGAGCATGGGACTCGGAGTTTGTATCTCCCTTTTCTTAGCAGCAACACCTGAAAAATAATCTGAAGGATGCAATTCTGGATCGTCCCCTGCCTCCTAAGAATGGTGTCTGGGATTCATGGTCTGAAATCTGCGGCGGAGGGGAGGAAGCATCAGTTTTGGCCTCTTCCTCACACTCCTCTCTGAGTCATTAATCTTGTTGGCTTGCATTATTGCAGCTGGGGCATCTTGCCTTTGTCTTATGTCAATACCAGCAGTCTTGAGTTCTCTCCTCTTCTGCAAAGAAGCGAACCTTCTTGCCTCTTCAAGCTGCTTCTCCCTCGTGCTGGCTAACTGAGCATGTACGTGCTCAGAAAGCATTTGTTTTTCGTCTTCATCCATATCTACCGGGTCTGGCCGTGCTGGCTTGGATTCCGGATTCAGATCAATATGCAACTTGTTCAGATCATCACTAAATTCAGATTTCAGAGTTTTCATCCTTGGCACAAGCCGCCTCAAGAAGCTTCTCATAATGCTCGAGGCACTGGGATGGAGTGGAGTGCGGCTGACAATGTGGTTGATTGTTGTTTAGAGGGTGGGGATGATCTTTGCAAGATTAAGGAGTTCCTCATCCTCCTCTCTAGTCCACTGACATTGAAAGAACAAAAAAAAACGCCCAATCAGAATACAGAAGCCCGATTTCAGGAAACTACCCAGATGACTAATTTTACCCAAATCTTGATCAAGAAAACCATCTACTGCCTTCCCAAGTATTTCACAGAGATTGAAAGAACATCAGAGAAGAACCTCCACAAATCCATCAATTACGGAATTGAAAACGAAGAACCCAAATGTTCCAGGGAATAAAGAATGACCCAGATGTCCAATTTCAACGGAAAAAGAAGACAGACTTTTTTAATTTGCTTGCGAATACCTCGAGGTGCCAATTGATTCTTGGTTGTTTTCAGATTCTTAAGCCATCATTGTTTAGCAACACCGAGGGAAAGACGCAGGCAAGGTGAGTTCAGGTTTCGACTAAGCGTTTAAATAAGTAGAGCTTCTTTTCTTTTTCTATGTTATTATAGAAAAAAAATGTGAATGTATAACTTTTCTTTTTCAATTGGTTATCAAAAATATTTGTTGTCCAAGGTAATATATATATATATACTAGGGGTAATCCGTGCACCGCACGAAAAAAACTTAAAAAATTTTAAATTTTAAATTAAAAAAATTATCTCCACCATCCCACCCTCACCCACACTCTCTATCCCATCACCCCTCCCTCCCTCTCTCAATCCCATCACCCTCTCCCTATCCCATCACCCTCTCCCTATTTATTATATATTATATACAATCTATACATACTTATATACATATACCTATATACACAATTCAAAATCTTTCTCTAATATAT